>WHYT01016570.1:199740-267972 GCA_009806455.1 Tetrax tetrax | reverse complement strand
AGAGCTGAATCCTCACAGCTAAAAAATCTTGACAAGCTTCTGACACTGTATTTAATCCTAGCTTTGTTTTAATCCCGATTGTGTATTCTGTATTTCTGAGACATGATTATAAAAGTGAAGTAAGCTTGTCAAGAAGTCACTTCAAGGCGTTACAGGTTTTGGCAAGTGATACGCACAGAAAATAAGAGTTTGCAGTGAAGAGCGCGGCGTGCTGTGCCTAACCCTGAGCAGTGCTCTGGCATCTTCGGTTGAGTCCAGTACTGGTGTTGCTGCAAGGGACCCTCGAATAAGAGCTGACAGCTTCCCCTGTGTGTGTTCATGTGATGGGCACAGGAGGCTGCACTCTGATGTGACACCAGAGTAACTGAGACCAGCATTCAGTCTGGTCTGCTATAGCAAAACCAGCTGACATAGGTGTGGCCCGTCATCCTCTTACAACGTCGGACACTGAGGGAAGAAAGCAAACTGGCTTTCGGTAACCTGAGCTACCAGGTTTTTTCTTTTTTTCTTAGATTTTTGGGTTCATTGTTGGTGTCGTGTCGTCGTCCCCATCCTTGTCTGTCTGTGTCCCATGTCGTGTCATCCGTGTCCGTCCGTGCCCGCCCCCCCCCCCCTTGCAAAGTTTCTTGTAAACTAATTATGAAATGAGCAAATCTGCATTTCAGTATTACCCTATGGAGCAATGAAAGCTACCTGCTGCACTTGATGGCTGTTTGGATTGTGATCAAATAATAAAAGAAAAATAGATTACAAACTCTTTTGGCATTCAAAGGTCAGCAGCACAAATCTAGCACATTAAGTTAGGTCTAAAGATAAAGAATTGCTCCAGAGGCTGAAAATAAATTGTAATGTTTCCTTAAAGCATAACTCTTATTAAGTGCCATCTTCCAGTGCTGAAGTGTGTATCGTCACCCATATTTTAAACACTTTGGGAGAGGGAGATGGTGCTGTTGAACACTATTTTTAAAAGCCCATGTGATGGGCAAGGAAGTTACTTGAAAGTCAACTTAAGGAATAATTGCCTAGGTGACATTGAGAGCTGCCTTTAAACCAAAGGATGAGCACAAACCAATAAACTATTTGATTCCAATGGCTTCCATGAATCTGTCTCCTTTTAAAGAAAATATTGATCTTTACCACTAGACATCCAGACAATTAGTCATTTTTTGACAGCCACACATATAAATTCAAGGAGTAATCATATTGTGCATTCTGTTCCCCAGTGAAATATTGATTTCTATTTTCTTATTTGCTTTGAGAGTTTTAGAGTTTTCCAAAGATGATCTTTCTTTTAACAGTTTTTCACCATGCATACATTTTATAGGGATCCTGTGCGAAGAGGACAAATAGGCAGCATTGTTTTTTTGGTGTGTGGTGTTCCCCCCGCCCTTTAAAGCTATGAAATCTCAGGCCTGGCTGGGAGGTTAGTTTAAAAGAAACATTGATTTTTAGGAAGGTTATTGAAGTCTTAAATGCTTAACTGCTTTATTTCCATTCAATTGTATTGAAATCACTGGTCTTAACAATTAGCCGAGTCAGAGTTATTTGTTTTTAAGAAAGAATTAAACATTATCTGCTCTATTGTCCTTCACAAAGCATCAATATTATATGGTGATACATTCTCACATTGTGGGAGCAACAGACAATTAATTTTCCACAGAAATCATTTAAAGCTAAATATCTTATAGTTGCCAAGTGTCTGTTTAAAAAAAAGGTATCAGCCAGAAAAAGTCAGACACTGGGGTTAAGGGTTATGAATGTGGTTTCATTCAAGTGGAATCACTTTAATTTGGAGTGTGTTATCCTTTGACTATATGCAGAAAAACTTTAGTAGGATGTATTTAACGATTACTGGGATAGCTTCTTTCTTATAAATGAATAAATTTCTATTTCTCTGCTGCTATGCTTGCAGTGGAATAGGCCTCCGTTTATTATTACTGTTTTAACTGGCAAATTGAAGATTGTTTTGTTTTTATTTAGTTGGAATGCTTGTATATTTCTGGAGTGCACTGATAACCTGTTATATACATACTGCAGTTCCTCCAGTAAGCAGAAGGAAAACATTTCTATCTGTTCTATCCAAGTGATGTTGATTGAGGCAGGATTTTCAGCTTTGATTTTTGGCATTTAAAGCAGCTGACTAAACTCAGAGAAAGAGTGCTGAGAAGAGTGAGTGATCAGAAAACATACTGAGAACAGAATCTGGTTTCAGAGAACTGTCTTGGATTTTAAGAAAAAATATTTTGAGTCCATTCTGTTTTCCATGGATTACCATGGAAAGGTTTCTTAAATAGTTATTCGCACTGAAACCTTGATCACCTTTAAGTGAAAGATAAAACTGAAAATTAAAAATGGATGTCTTAAAATAAAATCTATAGCTTTGCTCCATATCTCTGTTCCCTGTATTTCAAGAGATGTCTCAGTAAAAATATTTCCTTTTATGAAATTACTTCTTAGACCATAAAATAAAAATTCTTTCCTTTTGAGAGGATTTTAAAATTTTGTTCTGTAAATGAGATTCTGAATTTTTCCTTAAATTTAGAATTGCTTTAGAAGCACAGGGCATTTGTAGTCTGTTGAATTGTCACAATGAGACTTTGAATAGATCACCGATCTTGAAATTCTTAAGAGCTGTAAGCCTATTTTTATCCTTTACGTGTAAGAAACACATCAGAGAGAATCAAGAAAACTATTGAATGAACTTCCTTAAGATTAATTTTGCAAAGCTGATAATATTACAGCAGCACAATCATAAAGCAATCCTTGCAATATTGGAATCCGCTGACTAACATTTGTAACTTCTAATGTTTTTGAAGCTTTAAGATAGCAAAGGAAGTCCATTTCCTAAACCTAATCTGGGGGAAATGTAAAATTTGATCATCAGACGCTACTTGTGGGAGAGATTCTAACCCCAATAGCAAGAGCATTCATGGGAGGGGACAAAGTATAATAAATAATTGCTCATCTTTTAGCACTGTTATGGGTTTCTGTCAAAGTGTGTTTTATATGTGTAGTTTTATCTGTTTGTTTTTGTGTTTCTGTAAACAACTGTCAAGGAAAGATCCACATCAATAAATATACAATCAATATTGACCTTGGGTCACCTAACTTCAATAAAACAGCCTGCTACAAACTATTCCAATTGAACTCTTGGCTCCCAAACTATGCTGATAAGATTGGTGTTGGCTTCTGTTTGAGGGTGATAAATCATTCAGGTGAAATCTCAGTTCATTTGAACAAAGTCATGTGTAGGATTGAGTTTTATTTTCTGGAAGAAAAGGGGTTAATCAATAAAAGTGGACTTAAAGCTAGAAGGATTGGTCTTTGGTCTTTTTTTCACAGTAAAATCTTAGGAAAGGAAAAATACAGAGTGAAATTCTAAGGGAGGTTCTGACGAGGCATGTTACTTACCCCAGGGTATGTACCAGAGACGTAACAGAAAGTACTTTCAGAAAAGCAGTTCAAGGTGGTGACACTTTCTATTTTGCATTGATTCTATTACAAGCATCCTTCGTTTTTTAATCATTTCAATAAAATGCATTAGAGTTTGGTCTTGTGGCACTCCAGATAAAGGGCCAGACCCTATAACATAAGAATATGAAAGGCTGGACCCTAGAAATGGTGCTGTGTTGGAGCTATCTTCAAATTTGGTCTAAGAGAAGATCCAAAGAAGGCAACAAATGCAGTAGTAGATAGCCTCAGTCTGCAGCTACCAAGAGATGGATAAAAGGCAAGCGCTCAGGAGGGACATGAGGCAAATCCTGCTGCGGTCAGAGCAGCAGAGAGGGCCTGAGGTCCCCAGGGGTGATTCCTGATGGGGAAAGTTGGTTCTGCTGTTCAATCTCGTTTCAGAGGATTAAAGGTCATTATTTTAAATAATTTAAATTTAGGTTTAATTTTAAAGCCCTTCAAAAGGAGCTGTAGCAGCAGAGCTGGATGAGGTGCCCTGCCTCAGTGTTTGAATTCTCGAGATAACCCAGGAAGAGGGGGAAATGTTCCTTCCTCTGCTTAGCTAAAGGGGCTCAAACCCAGGACTGCAGTTTCTGACTCTCGTTATAAGTTATTCTCTTGGAGCTTTCTTACTGTATAATTCAAAATTGATCGAAGCAAAAATAGTGGACAGGAAGGGCCATAAATCTCAAGCCTTTGTAGGAGAACATGACTGTATTTTTAAGAAAAAAAGAGCAAGGCAGTGCAGTGCGTGCCCTGATGTGCCGCCGTTAGTGCAGGAGGACTCCTGCCCGCACGCCCCACTGCAGAATACGGGGTGGGAAATGTGCCGTTTGTGTCAGATTGTGACACGTGTGGAACCCCTGTCCCCGTGCTCAGTGCTTTGGGAAAAAGTTATGATTTAGGAGTGTCATAGGTAAAATGACACATCCTGAAGCAAATATAATTCTGAAGATCTTCAGGCCGCTGGGGTAAGGACCTCTGTTCCCGACCAAACAAGAACAGTGAGATGCTGTAGTGTAGTGGTAAACCTCCTTACTTGGCCCAGTGCCGTTTTTATATATTTTGTATGAATGCACAACAGCAAGTGCAATTTACGCTAAGCCTTCATTTCAGGTATTTTAGACAATATTGGTATTAACTTTTTCATATTGTATCCAGGATTCAAGAGTATGCACTGAGTTTTTTGACCAGAAGATCCTCCTCAGTAAAATAATGAGATGTGCAACTTGAAATGACCTCAGCTGTCCTGCTGTCACTAGAGATAAGATGAGGTCTCTGTAAACTTGAGTATCTAAATGTTTCAACTGTAATATCAAACCCAAGATTTTTAAGCAGGTATTTATTTATTTATTTGTCTGAAATTTTTTTCTGCCCTGGTCTTCCATTTTGATCCCAGAACAGCACGAGCTGAGCAAGATAGATGGGTTCTCTTGAGAGCAAACAAACTAGTTGGCATGCGTAAATAGAAAATAATGATGTAATGGGCAAGAGAAATAAAAACTCATCTTACGACTGAAATTTTAATATGTACCACCAGTACTCTGTTACAGTCTCTTGGGAGGAATATTGTCATTACTGAAAAAATATTTTCTTGAGAATTTCAACAATTTTTGACCCTTTGATTTAACATTTCAACTACAAACTTAGCAGCTATGTCAGAGTGGCACAGTAATTCCCATTATGCGTTGTACTCACGAGCTATAACAATGTAGGGTCTGCTTGTACACTGCAGGATGAAGACTATTTTATAAATGCTAATGGTCTAACACAATAAAATATTAGCTTTAGCAAATACATTAATACATTCATTATTTATTAAATGTATTATTAATGTATTTAACACATTATTTAGTGGAGTTGTATGCATGTCTCCAGGCGTAACCTGGACTCACAAGTTACATCACATTTTTACTCGTATTTTGTGTCAGCTGCGCAGATGAATAGCAAGCTGTGACATTTCTCAGCTCTGATAATTGTAGAGCTGGATGTTTCTGTCCTGTGTTTTGGGCCAATGTTTTGTTCGGCAAGTATGCTTTCATTTCTTCCAGGAAAATCGGCATTATTTCAGGAGGAATAAAATATTTTCTGGGCTAGTCTTTCAAAGCAGAGAATGCACATAAGCAAAGATGTGGCATGCACTGCTAAAATTTCTCCTAGTTATAGAGTTTTAACCTTCATATCCCTAGACAGTGAGGAAATATCTTAGATATCTTGCAATGTATTTAATGCAATCTATTTAATATGTTCTCTGAGTCCGTGGTTAATATTGTTACACTTCTACAAAAATATAAATATTAATGAAAGCTTGCGTTAGGGTCTGTTTGGGCTGTCTTCCAACTTCTCTATCCAGCTGGCAATATAAAAATTATCTGTATGGCCTTTCGGATGAATCAATATTGAAGTATCTTATGCAAACTGGAAAATTTTCAACAGGCAAATAAACTTTTGATTCCAAAGCAAAGCAGGGATCTGCAGCCTCTCAGAGTGTGCCTGTAACCACAAGTGGGAATAGACCTGCTGTTGTGTGCTGACCCTAACTGAGTGCTTCTCGCATCTTTGCTTCAGCTACCGAGCTAGCCACTCAGAAAAGGGGAAGAGCCCTACAGTCTTAGTTATCAGCATAAATATCGTAATATAGGGGTTTTTTATTTTTTTTATTTTTTTTATTTTTAAATGGAATTTTGCTCTGCTAGTTTCCTCCCTTGCCTTGGTGTTGCCATCACTCAGGGTTAATCATGTTTTGCTTTTTGAGTAGTTCTGGGATGTGGAAAGGTGGCAAAATCCATCCCTTAGTAGCTGCTTTGAAATGTTGCCTCCTTTTTAATTTTTTTTTTTGTTAAAAGAAAAAAAGAACCAACAACACAAAACATGTTTACAGTTTCTTCTGTCTTCAAGAACTCCTGAGCCACATGGCTTCTTGACAGAGATTGATAACAAGAATTCAGCTGAGATACCCAAAGTAAGGCCACTTTTAAATCACATCTTCGATTCCTATAAATAAATGATTTTTCAGACCTGTTTTGGCACTGCTTCTCTTTGATGCTGTCAGCTACCTGCAGCAGCTCAGTGGGTAGTGTCCAGACCTGATACAGTATTTCCGTTCCATCGCAGTCATTCCTCACTTACCAATATGACAGTATGAATGAAAAATAGAGGAACAATAACAGGCCAATCAAGTGATGCCTGTGCTTCCCGTGAAATCTTAGCTTCAGTTGGTCAAGATTCTTCACTGACTAAATGTTTTGAATATGAACCTCTGGTATACTACTTCACGTGGGTGTCAAACATTGATTACCATGTGGCAGAGTAGCACAGGAGACTTATGTTCTCTTTTTCCCTGCTGGGATAGTAATGCTTTCTTTGGAGAAGATCAACAGAGTAAATTACCTTCTATTTCTAAAGCGTTATGAAGATGCTGTGTTACCCCTAATAAGGGTCATGTGAGTAGTTTGATTTAAGTCTCAAGGTGCTTTGTAAAATCATAAGTGTTTTTAAGATCATTAAGCTTGCTAGAATCTTGCCACTTTTTAGTGGGTTTTTTTTTTTATTTTTATTTTTTTTAAATCATAGCAGGTGGACTAATGGGTCATAGAGTGGAGAACAGCTGTACAGTTGTATCAGGCTTGTTCATGTTGCTTGCGTCCACTGTCAGCTGCAGGCCAGATGCCAAAATCTTAACATCACACATGTGGAATTGGAAAATATAGATAGGTCTGCAGTGTCTCCACTGACAATTAGGTTGGAATGAGCAAGTAATCTCTGAGCAGAAAACTAAAGAGGCCTGATTTCCTACAAATTTCTGCCATGTGAAAGCTTTTCCAGCTTTCATGGAGCCTCAGGCAGATGAATAATATATGTGTTCATACCACAGCATCTCTGTTAGTATTCTATTAGGGGCAGTTAATAAAAGCTCTGTTGTCATCCATGACTCCTGTTGGGATGCAGTTATTTTGAGACCCCCTACCCTTCTATCACACTGATTTAAAATATGTCAGTGTATTCAGAACTTGGTGGTGAATGGGATTTATAGACTTGTAGACAAACCCTAACACAGAAAGAATGTATGAACAGTGTATCCTTAGGAAACTAGACTAAAAATTTAGTATAGGTTTGAAAAACTATTATTTCTTTTATTCACAATGGGGTCTATTTCTACTCATAATCCAATTACATGAAGTAAATGGCTGGTTTATCTCCTGCTCTGTACCCTGTTGTTACCTTAGGAAGGATTGGATTCACTATGAAAATTGTGTGTATATGTTCTGTGTTGAAATGTTGGAGAATGGGAGATCTGCACTCCCAGTAACCACTGAAAGTGGTCTTTGGAAGTCAGATTACAGGATGTTTTAGTCAGAATACAAGATATTTAGCCGTGATAGTGTGACTGAAGAGGCACGACAAATGTCTGTCTAAGTAAAACAAAGGTTTTCAAGTCACTCTGAAGTGTTTCCCTTGAAATAATGAAACTTACCTACAATTTTTTCTTCCTTCTTTGTTGGCTTATGGCAATCAAATCTCTCCACCACTCAAGAAACTTTTTCGCACTTGCTCTCTTCTAAGGGTCCAGCAGAATAACTTCCAGAAGCAGCCACTCTGCAGATTGCCTTCTGATGCTATCTGCTTGATGGAGAGAATGAAATGTATAGTTTTCCTGCACTCATTTTGGGAGATCCATTTTGCGTGTTGTTAACGAATGCTCTTGTCCAGAACCGTAGGCATCTTCAGTTTTAAGGAATTATTATTAGAGGAATAAGCACCTGCAAAAATACTTTTATATATGCAGCTGGGAATGGATGTTGTTCAACTCTTTGTATCAACTATATCATGTTTTATTTTTGTGCCACTATTACTTTGGTAGCATAATTGCATTCCATGACTCTTCGCTCTACGTTATTATTAATGGCTATCACATTGGCAAGTTAATTTGGATACAGTTATTTCCTCTTTCTAATACAAACAAGATTTGATGAATAAGAAACATTAGGAATATATAATGTGCCCATTATTTCAGTTGTGTATTTGCCAGAGTGTATTGATGTCTGGAAGTGGCATTGTTTGTTTTTGCTCATGCATGCATTTGTTTCACTTGCATTCAGCATTTTACATAACAGAAAATTGCTAAAGTGAGTAGGGACTAACAGTAAAAAAATTCTGTTTAGAGCTGGTGATTAAGTCATGTGAGTGTGTTACACTCCAAGGTATGTGCACTAAGGATGGATACCATCAGCAAGCCCCGTTATTTCCTTGGTGGTTTGGAAGTTTAATGCTGTTTTTTCCCTGAATTTGCACCAGTGTCAGCAATGGAATATTGATGTGCTAATGCTAACGCTCACTGGTGCCTCCTGGTTTGAAAAGATATCCATAAGTGAGACAATATTCATGTAAGTACATAAATAGTTGTCCTGCCTATTTGTGGAAAGCCTGAATTATGAGAAATAAATGAATTATGTTTATCAAAGAGAGTGCCTGGAGTGGAAGCTGTAATCTGTTTCCAGTTCAGCCCACCCCTCTACCTTTGTAGCTTTCTAACACAGTTAAATCATACTGCACTATTTTTATGCTTGGTCTCTGCCCAACTTTTTTTTATCTCTCTCCCCAAGACACCTGGTTTTGATTTGTAGGAGAAGGTAAAATATGCAGTTTTCTTCCTGTGGAAATACTCTGAGCGTTTGTGGTTTGGGGTTTTTTTTGTTTGTTTTTGTCTGTTTGGTATTTTTTTTTTTTTTTTGAACAGGAACATTGCTAAGTTTGAAACGTGACATAAAAATTGTCCGTATGGTTAGGGGGAAGAGAAGGTAAGAATAAGCACTCGTGACATCCCTTTCTAGCGTTCCTGGTTGGAATAATTTTAGAAGAGTCTAATGAGGACTTAACCCTTTATAGCATCATTAGATGCTCTCTCACAGAAAGCACAGAACAAACCATGGATAAACTACAGGCAAAATAAAAAGTTCTGAGTATGAAAAGTCACAAGGCTTCAAGGAATGCCACATCCCTGTAAATTTTATGTACATCACATAGCCTTCCAGGTTCAGGTAAAACAGTGATAGTCTGTCTCTTTCTGTTGTGAATATAAGGATATTCCAATATACGCACTAGGCACCTATCAATAGCCAAACTGAGTGAAAACATACTGCTAACTGTTGGTAAGAAAGTCCAGTTGAGATGTCAACAGTTCAGGGAGTTCCAGAATTGGAAAGTCAAAGCTATATAAACTGGAGAATTTTTTTTTAATCCAGTGTACACTGCAAGAAGGACAAGAGAGCTCAACTCCAGTAACCCTGCGGATATCGCTCTGCAATATTCATGCAGTGCATGCATGAAAAAGAAACAAAGATGCTGTATGGGTAAGGCAAAGATCCAGTTCTGCCCTTACTTCTCAGGATTCTAGCCTTTGTTTGCAAAAGCAAAATGGAAGTCTTTCCTTCTTTATTAAGGCCTTCAGAAGGTCTCAGCTGAAATGTAGCCATCTTTGGGATATTCTCGTTCTCTAAAAATACTTTACTTCTGTGGTTAGTTTTGTCTAGCAGGCTGAGACACACACCTTCTTCCTTTCAAGATCTTTCCTCTAATATTTGTTGGTTCTTCTACTGCTGTAATTCTGATAAGTCTTTATAATCACCTTCAGACGAGGCTGCATATTTAACCAGACATGTTGCTTGGGTAATGCAGTGCTGTGGGTTTCACCATTTCCACTGTTTCTGGAGAGGACAAGCTAACGTATACTTCAGTACTGTGTGTTACAAATATTCTGATGTGTGATTTGTGGGGTGACAAAAGTTGATTGCCACTGACCTCTTTTCCACTTGAAATTTTTGAGCATGGTGCTTTAACAGAAGGGTTTGCTGGTTTTGCGAAGTTTTTGTGTAATTTGAAGCAAACAGCCTTGAAATTTCTGTGAAAAAGAAAATATCAGAGTCAGAAATGACCTGAAACTAGACTGAGGCATTTAAAAGTCTATAGAAAAGTTCTCTTTATTTCTTACTTTTCTATCCCACAGCAGGCATATGCAAGCACTGTCAGAGTTTCCTGACCCACAAAATGCAGCAACATGAGGACCAAAGGTCTCGTTCAGTAACACCTTCCAGAGTCTGGGTGTTCACTTCAGTATGTTCTCTGCAGCACCAAGGCATGAGTAGGATGAAATGTGCAGAGAAGAGTAATAATGCGTATGTTACATATGTATATTGTAGGCAGTCTGTGAATTCACGATGCATTAAGAAGAATTACAGAGACTTATAGAGGATCTGTTTCCTCACAGTCTTCTGCTTATTTTGGCCAGTTCTCAATTAAAAACAAACAAACAAATAAAAACAAACAAAAAAAAAAAACCAAAAAAAAAAACCCACAAAAAACCCCAAGCAAACAAAACCACAAACCCAAAACAAACCAAAAACCTGCTCTTTGCTTGTGTTAATAGGCCAGTGACTGTTGTTTACAGATGCTCTGAGACTTGAACAGCTGGATTGTACTGATGAATTTGGCCCTTTAAGTACATAGAAATATGATGCTGGGTGCTACATTATGTGTTTTTTTATGTGGTAGTGAATTGTTATTCATTATAAATCAGACGTAGTTTTAAGCAAAGAAAAAAACATTTTACCTATGCTTCAAAACCCACAATGATAGAGAATACAAATGCCCATGCTCACGAATCCCTTCCAGTGCAGTGCTGTCTTCCAGTGTCTTCAAATGTGTTCCTTCATATTTTAGAAGGTACCACCAGCTCTGAGGAAACTAAATGCTCTTATTGTAATACAGAGTCATAGTTGTTGAATGTACAGCTTGGAGAAGCACAGTGCATCAAGAATAAAGAAGACAGAGGATTTATTCTAAAAGCTACAGCACGTGGTTAATCCATTTTGTCACTGATGATATCCATGAGTCTGTTTGTCTGTTTTGCCTAATCTGCGTAGGCATTTGTATTATGAACATCACTGTCCTGTCTCAGTGCTTACATATCTGTTGTATATTAGGGAAGAAACATCTCTAATTTAATTAGCTCAATTTATGGCATGAATGAGTTTAGGATTTATTATACAATGGATGCTTATTTAAGAGAGACTTTATTCATTTTTGCATTTGGGCAAGAGTAACGTAGCCTCAACAGAAATACATTCCTGCTAAGTTTATAGGTATTAGTTTCTTCCACTGAGCTGTATAAAAGTCTGATTAAAGAAAAATTTAATGCAGACAAAATAAATTACTCTGCTCCCACCTCACACTGGGATTGAGCTCAGAAGTGATTAATGTGCTATAGATTTCTGTAGCAGGTCAGAAGAAGCAAAGAAAATGATCCACTCGCTCTCCCCAGGACACAACAGCTCTAGTCTTTAATATGTTCATCCATGCTTTGTCTGTCTGAAGGACACAAAACAAGAAGCCAAAAAGGCATTTATCTTCATTCTGTGTAAAGGAGGAAGAGGATGACAATTAAATTACATAATGGAAAGGCTAAATCTCTGTAATTTGTATTTGATCTAAAACCAACTACTATCTAAGAAAAATGGATCAAATTCTACTTTTGGTGATGTTGTTACTATCCTGTAGTGTTAACTTGGGAGCATGAGTACAGCTGAAGAACCTTGATCAGTATCCGTTTCATTGGGCCTATAGAACACAATGTTGTTGGTTAAGAGAAAATGGGTGGTGATTGGGATGAAGGGACTGTTTCCAGTTTTCTTCACACTTCAATTCATGATCTCTCTCTCTTGCTGCCTTGCGTGTGTTTTCCATAAGAAATTGCTTAGATAGCCTGGATTTTGAAGCAGAACTAGCTTTTTCAGTTCTACATTAATGTGCCTCACCTCAGGACATGCCTGGGATGTGTTCTTGCACTTGTGTGGCCATCCTTCTACAGCAGAGACTTCCATTTCTGTTGGGCTGGTTTTTTTTGTTTTTTTTTTTCTTTCTCTACAGAGAGGTTGTCTATAGGGGGAATTAATGTACTGTAAGATTGCGTAGGAATGAACAACAGCTTGTTCTGGGGACGTGCTCTTCATGCTCACTGAAACCTTTAAGGCAGGTTACTCTGATAAGAACAGCTGTCCGAGTTTTCCTGAGGAATTAGTTGTGTTGTATGCAGGCAGGACTTAAAGTCTCTTGACAGATAGCCACAACTGAAATGTGCTTTTGGAAATATTAGAAGAAACAATAACTAATATTTTCTCAAGACACCCAAGTTTTGTTTCTCAAGCCAAGATACATTAAGCTACCTGGGTGGTCATTGGTCGTGCAGGTTTGTTGGGATGGTTTAAAGTATTTGTCAGTCACTGCCTCTTGTGCCCGATTTTTCTTTCTATTAGTAATGGTCCCGCTCCCCACGCCCACCTTGAATCAGGGATGAGAAGAAGCCTGAAAGTAAAATAAAGCTGTGTGTGATGCATAACAGAACTCAAGTACAAGGAAGACTGAAGTAGATTCAACGCAAAAACCATTGCAATGACAATGGAGGACCCGTTTGGAAAAGCCGTTTGCACACAGCGCACTTTCTCACACCCTCGAGCCCAGTCAGCAGCCAAGCAGTGAATCTCCAGAGCTTCTGTGCTGTGTGTTCATGTTTGTGCTTGAGAAAGGCTGCCAACATCAATATTGATTGTGCTGTCCATTCCAAAATAACACTCTATATGTCACAGTTTTGTGCCAGTTGAATCAACTGCTATTGAACACATGGCAAGTGCCAGAGCTCAGTGGCAAGATTGTGAGGGAGGGTTGTTAGTTACTCTCAAATATTTTCTACAAAAGAAAGGCATTTTCCTTGACCAGTGCAGGTTAGGTTCCTTGACTCTCTGTGTGAGCGTGTGAGAGGGAAGCACTACAGCAATCTGTTCACTGGCATTTCTTACAGGCACGGTAAAAGACGGCAGCACTAGACTTCAGTGAAGCCCTCTTTGGTTAGCGTGCCTGTATGTCTCTGTGAGAAAATAATAAATTTATTTAGAGAATAGCTTTATATTTGATATGTAATTATGAAAAAAAGAAAAAGCTTGGAGAGGAAGGTTTGCGTGTGGATTTTTTTTTTCTTTTTTTTTTTTTCTCCTTTTATACTAAAGCAAAGCATGTGTCCCCGAGAAATATTTTTGCACCACTTCATTCTGAACTCAGACACCTCAGAATCAGATTTTCAGTTTATAGAAATAGCGTGAACTCACGTACTTTCAAGGTTTGGTCAGCTCTTCTGGTTGTCAGAATTTCAGCAAATCTGTTCATCAGGAATATTGAGCTTCTTTTTGAACACTGCAGTGCAGTATATTCACTGTTCCATCTTGGTTTCTTTATTTTAAACAAATTCTCTTTTCATGCTTATGATAGGTTAGTCATCATCAGAAAACTCTCTCTGATGTTTGTTGATGAAGAGTGTATGCTCCAGAGGAAAGCGAACCTGATGCTGTCACAGTATTTTTGTTTGTTGGGAAATATCTGCCTTAGTTGTTATCAGATGTGATACTCAGGGTTGTGTTAGGATCCAGTCATTCACCTTGCCATACCAGATGATAAAGCCAAACAAATATCTTTAAAAAAAATATGAAGAGCGAGTCTTTTTCTTTCCCTTTTTCTAGTGCCCCTCTCAGGTAGCAGACAGCTGGCAATTTAAATGAGTTGAGTTTATGGATGGCTGCAGAGGCTGTCTCTGTTCACACCTTGTATGTATCCATCAGCCACTCCACAGCCCTTTACTGCAGCAGCTGGGGAGCGGCTCACCAGGCCCGTCCCGGTGGGATGCTGGGACGGGATGGGCATGGCTAGTCCAGGTATTTCTGTACGCTTGGAAAGGCGCTGGAAGAAGGCAGCTGTTTGGAACTTGAGCAGTCAGAGGCATCCTGCGTGAGTAACCGCCCCCAGCAAACATACATATTGAAACCCTTGGGAGTTTAATCATGTAACAAAATGTACTTTCCTACATTTGGTTATTCTTGAGTATTTTAAGGGCAGAATTGGTTATGGCAAAAATTAAATACCTATTAAAAAATTTGCAAACTGTACCTAATGTAATCAGACTTTCCTTACATCACAGCAACTGAATACATAACAGTACTCTACGTTTTTTCATCTCCAATCCACTTTCAAGTGTAGAATCAATCATCATGCCACTGCTGCTGTGGGTGCTTTGCTCCAGTTGCTAAAGAGAATATTGTAGTAAATAAACAACGATAAGAGCTTGCTTAGCATACTAAAGGGGAAGTAGTCACACTTAAAAATGAAAAAATTGTTTTAAGTAGAATTTGATATTTCATGGATTTATATGAATTTGACCCAGGAGATGAGAAGTTCCCAGACCATCCCCCAGATTCTTTCTGAAATTACCTTACTTTGACTGATGAGCTGAAATGAGTGATGCTGATATGCAAGGCAGCCAGTATAGAATGATTCTTGCTTTGGAAGTGTATTTGTGATGCCTGTACGTCCAGCCCTGTTCTTTCCCTCTTCCATCTCAGACTTTTTTTGCTATGCATTTTGGAAAAGCTAAGCATACTGTGTGACAGCCAGGTGAATATTTATGGTATTAATAAAAACAATATGTTAGCTATCCGTCTTCTGAGCTGGAGAGATACCTGTAGTAGCTCAGTGCTCAGAGTTACCTTCAAAGTTTACCATGCCTCTGTGGAAAATAAGTTTCAAGATCACAGCTGTGTGATCAGCCTTAAAACTGTGTGGCCAGAAATTTTGGATAAGACATCAAAGACAGTTCTCCTTTATTGCTTTCGTCAGTGCTCCCACTTCTCTTGCCGCTACGGACAGCAGAGTCCAGTCCAACCTGTCCAGCAGACCTGACCTGGGAGCAGCTGTGTGTGTGCACATCTCTGCATCTTAACTGCTCTCTGCCTGCGGCCTTAAGACATCCCCAACACATTTCTCATCTCAACAGCCCTTAACCCCCAACAGCTTTTTCCCCTCTCACATGGGTTTTATCTGTAGCATTTTACACCCAAACCTCTACTCATCTGCTCCTGCTCCACACCGTATTCCCAGCCTGGTGCTGTTTGCTGACGAGCTGATGCTCAGCCTCTGTCAGAACTCCTTTGCCATCCACTGCTGCCAAGGATGTCCTGTGGTATGGGCACAGCTGCACAGCCTGTGCTCTGCGTGCTTCTCTCCTCAAACCCTTTGTCTTCTTGCAAAGAGAAGAAATGTGTCTGCATTCAGAGGTCTCCTTCGTGCTGGTAAATCACAGGTTGTCTACCGCTGCTATGTGTCTTCATGAATAAGCTGAAGTACATGAAAAAAAAAGTAGCAATGGAGCAAAGGTGTTTTGCAATCTTCAGCATAAAAGAGAGACCTGACAGTTTAAATAACGCGTCGGAAGTAATAATGGATTAAAAGCACTTGGAGGATTTCTTCCTAGTGAACTGGAAATTTTAATCCATTGAATGAAAAAATATAATGTTATTGCCTGGCTAGAATGAACTGAAACTACATTCTGATATATCCACTATGGGAATATTGGAATTGCCATAAACTGAGAGTGTTATTACGTTCTGAGCTTACTGGCAGTAATTGTTGAGGTATATCCATAGGATTGCATTGTAGCTTTCTACAGATAAATTCTTTGGCTCTGTTTTCACAGAACTACTGGATAATTAAATCTTCAAACAAACTACAGACTGGTTTGGATTTTTCTAAAAGCTAACATTTTCTGATTTTGAAATATAAAGTGGGAGGCAATCCATTGTCTAGCTGATAAGTAGGATTGGTATAAATAATCGGTGTTCATGAGTGTCAAAAAATACATGAAGAATCTAGAAGTGGCAGGATGGTGAAGAAAGGCAAGATTCTGTGATGACCCCCTAGATAATAAATTATATTTTCAGGAAATTCCTTCAAACTTTTCTTTTATTGGCAGATACACGATAGACATGTAACATTTTTTCTCTACAGCATCAGCAAATCATGAACCAGTGTTTTTGGCAGGGCTGTTGCTGCAGATGACCAACAGGAATCTGTTATGCTTAAGCTTAGGAGAAAGCGTTGTAAATTCTCAGCCATGATTTTCTGTTATTCGTATAGAAATAAATTAGGCGCTAATTCTTTAGTCCATATTCTGCTCTCATCTCTATCCCTTTTATATCTACACAAAAATGCTAATTTCAGTTGACGTACTCCTCATTTATACTGATATAGCCGAGAATATAATCTGTAGCAGTGAGTGCAAAGTAAACAAAGAGAAATACGTAATTAAAGATATCAAGGACATACAGGAGACAGAAACTCTGGTAAGAATCCATCAAATGCATCAGGACAGACAGTAAAAAATCATGGTATCCGATGACAGCCAGAAGTGAAAGAGAAAACAGAACAGGAGCTTCTAAAACATGTTGAAGAAATGCCAGTGTGAAAGTGACAATACACTGGAGATGCTAATTGCAGAAAGCCAAAAAGCCAGGCTAAGGTCATAATAAGAGGGTGCATATCCAGAAGATCAAGTTAGATATTTGGATGAAAACCAGAAAGACACAAGAAGAGCATAACTCTAAACTGTCTTTTATTAAAAATTTCTATGTGAGTGGCTGAAAACAAGTATGAGGTTGAGAAAAATTTAACAGATCAGTGAGAGCAAAGTTGTTTTTTTAGTGTGATTGAATGAAAACCAAGAGGAAAATCTGAGCCAAGGTGAAAAAACATAGGTAATGAGAAGTCTTTTAGGGAGTTGCATACTGAAGTTGAAGTAATAGGCACAGAACAAAATCAACTGCGAACAATCTTCAGTGAACGCTCATTTTGCTGCTGGAGTCATCAGCAATCATAGAGGAATCTTTACAGTGTTTGTAAAATGTAGAACCACTGAAACTTGTAGAAAGAAATAAAAGATATACAAGTAATTGTGCAGTTCTCTTCAATGTTAGTACAAACCTTCAAGAGAAAAGCTGTAAAAATGAAGACGCGCTCCGAAGATGCTGAAGGTCTTAAAATCCAGAATTATGCAGATTTATGATTAATGGCTTTTTGCCTCCTCACCTTTTTTGAGATTTTGATGATTTTTTTGAGGCAGGAATTTTAGATTAACCATGCAGAACTAGATACAATAAGGTATAAACCAGTAAGTGGAGGCAGTTTTGAATGAAGGCCAAAAGGCTGCAGTTGAAAATGTCATTGCACAGATATGGTAACTAGGAAAGGACTCTACAGGGTCACACCTTAGAGTGGCAAAATACCACAGAAAATATTGTGTACAGTTATTTGAGATGTCTGAGTGTATTGATTTAGTGTGGGTATTTCAAAAACAAAAGGCTCCATTTTTGTAGCTTATTTTCAGATTTAGGGAAGAGGGGATTATACTGAGTGTGACACAGCCAAATAAAGCGGTACTGGATTGTGCAGGGACGCCGGTGTGGCTGTACGTTTAGTCATCCTTCTGAGCAGATGCGAGACTCATTGCGGCCATTCTCTTCAAGCTCTTCCTGACTTGTCACAATTAATGACACTTGATTTTTGAAAGGATAGTTACAGATGTGTAATGATGCCTTCCAGCAAATTTGAGGATCTGCCGGTCTTTCTCAGAGGTGAACTATGGATGTAATCTCAGAAGAGAGTCTGCTATGAAAAAAAAAATTATTAAAAAGTCCAGAACGTGGTCTGTTGACAGCTTGTTCTTAAGATGCCTGCTTTCCCTTTTGCTGTTGCATTATACTTCACTTTCTGGATTCGTCTTACACTGTGCGATACTTTCCCATCACTTTATCTTCAGTTAATAATTCCTTAATATTAGTTAATTCCTTAATTCAGTTAATATTCCTTAATATTGCTTGGCCCACAGCAGTCCAGCTCACATATTCTAGATCTCTTAATCATCCAGTATTCAATCAGGATCTATTTTGGTCCTAAAAGTAGTGTGCAGTGGGCGCAGGACACTTCTTTATTAACATTTTAGTTTGTATCAAAGTATGC
The DNA here is from genome assembly GCA_009806455.1 of Tetrax tetrax. Classification (NCBI taxonomy): domain Eukaryota; kingdom Metazoa; phylum Chordata; class Aves; order Otidiformes; family Otididae; genus Tetrax; species Tetrax tetrax. Next base: position 249,636 of record WHYT01016570.1, on the reverse strand, counting down.
CTTGGAAGCAAGTCTCTCAGTTGTCTCCGGTTACTGTACTGGTGGTCTTGTCACGTACGAACATGAAAACAAGTGCACGCAGCCTCCAGACTGGTGCTAAGCACTCAGTTTCCTTTAAGCATCCTCTGTAAAGCCTTAGTGTCTCAGCGTGGTTAGCCATAATTTTCTGATGAGTAGACAAACTGGGAGATTTAGGAGAGTCTCATACAGGGCAGATTTTTCCAGTCCGCAAGCTAATATTAACATTCTCTGGGGTATTTTTCATTTGGCTGGATTTTTGTCTCTTGATTTCAGGTTGCGGTTTCCCTCACAAACAGTTCTTAAAATACTTTTGTGAAAATGAGTTCGCCTCTGAAATATTCTACCAGCTTATATTATGTTTGACTGAGCTGAAAAGTGGCTTGACAGCATTCCTGGAATCTGCCAAAATACAATTTCAGAAATGACAATGCCAAGCAAGGTAATAATCTAAATGAATGTTACTGCAGCTGAACACTCACGTTCCTGACTTTCTTTAATTCCGTTAGAACCAGGCAAGTCCCCAGTTGTTTGTTTCTTAGTAATTGTAAAAATTTCTGGTTTGTGTTTCCCTGTTAACATATGATTGTAATTCATGCTTCATGGTTAGCTCATAACAAATTTAACACATTTCAAATTGTTCCTTAAATAGTGCAGTGAGTAATGGCAATGACCTTAACCTACAACTACAAAGAAGCAGCTTCAGTGCAGGAAATGCTGTGTTTTAGTTAGCTATTCAAACTCCATTGGATCTCCTAAAAAAGGAGCAAAAGCTGCTGTTATTTAGTTCCTCAGAAATCTCAAATATATATATGCATTAATGTTTTCATAGTGTTTGTAGAATTTATCTTGTGGATTTTGGAAAGTTACTGGGTTTGAAGAGTAATTTCCAATTTGAGCTTTCATAGGTATTAAACCTGTTTTAGAGCACCTACAAATAGACATTATAGTTTTAATGTAAAAATTATTTTATCTGCCTTACTAAAACTTATGTCTTAATTCCATGTGATATTGTTATGATGCTATATTGCCAGACAAATTAGTCTTTTAAATCTTGTAGAGTTTGCACTGTCTCATCTCATATTTTTGTGGATATATATTTAAGGTGCTCTTACTTTTGGGGATGTTTCAGAATGTGTTTTGTAAATTCCTCAACACCATCCAAATCCCACTTTTCTTCTAGTTCACACATCCAAGAGAAAAAGCCACCACCTGCTTTCCCAACCACCTCTGCAGTTGAGGAAATCAACTCTCTAGGACATAGCAACAGGGAATTTTGCCTTCAGTGCAAAGAGGAGGGAGCTAAAAATCAGGGAGAAGATGATGCTTGGGGGATGTGAAGATAAGCTAAATCTGTGTCTGTCTCCAACAACAAATATTTACTAAAGGCGAGATTGAATCATTTCAGGACGTTTTTCTTAGAGGATAGATTTCTACCTCATTTCTCTTGCTAAAATCTGTTAGGATGAAGCCCATTCTTGTCTATATTGAAACAAATAGAAGTGTGACTTTACTCCTCAGCTCTTAGCTTGGGTGAATACTGGTGTTAAAGAAGTCTGCATTGTTGATTTGCAAGTAAACATCTTATTTTGCTGGAGGTTCTCAGAGCTTTCTGCTGCTTGTGACACTCATGGATAAAGTTGAGGCTTTGGCTTAGCAGCATAAAAAATTGTTTATGAAGACTACTTAAGGCATATGTTTATTAATTATGTCACTAAAGACAGAAGAGTATTTTAAGAATAAGATATTAACGTTGAGGTTTACTCACTGTAACCTTAATAGATGTGTGACATTCATTGTGTCTGTGTTGGAGAGAGGGTTCGATTAGGGAATGTTTCTGGAGATCCTCTGCACACTTAATACTACATTCTGTAGATACAGCTGCTCTCTAAGGTATATTTTCTCAGATTTTACATCTCTAAGGTTTGATGTTTATTTAAACTGCATGTTTGAATTATTTTTTTCAGTTGTTAGAATCAAATAGCTAGTTGTACTAGACTTCAGGTGTAAAATTACAGCTGATCAAAATTCAAATGTTCTATTGTGCCTAAAGAAGTCTTTATGACCTTCAGTACTCTTCAGATGTCTCTCAATGCTGATTTTTTCAGCTTATATTCTTTGTTAAATTTCTGGTTTGATTTGCTTTAGACCCGTTTCATGATTTAATCCCTTTAACAGAGAGTAACTGTAATGTCTAGAGATCAGGAACATACTTCTGTTTACAGCAGAACGGTTCAAAAATGCCTTTTTGAAATCTGGAAGCTATATATTCTCTTGAGCCGTGGCTGCTTGGTTAGAAGGTTCCTGAGATTGTAAAATAAAGTTTTTCTACATCTTGCTTTCTCATGTCATTGTTCATTCTGTGCCGTGCCACGCTGCATGCTGACCTTTTATCACTGATGCGCAGAGGCGCGTGTTCTGGCAAGTTCGAGAGTGCATTATGCCTCCCTACAGGAGACTCTTTCAGATGTCTGTCCTTGATCCAAGAAGCATGCTACTGTAAAAAAGGAAAGGTCACTTAGTTTTCTCAGTCTGGGCAGAAGAACTTAGCTTTATTATCATGATCACAGCTAAGGAAGCTTAATACAACATATATTCCATGTTTTTAATTTATCCTTTTCAGGGCAACTCTGAGCGTGTGTCAGTAACTGACAATGTTCACACTGAGTATTCTTTCTGGAGTGTGTACTGTGTGAAATTCCCTATGTACGCAATTAAGAATTTTAAATGAATCAAGAGCCAATGAAAGCATAAATAAAATGTTTGACGTTTCTGGAATTGCGTAACACCAGTGTATTATGTTTGAATCTTTCTGCTTACTTGTTTGTCATGATTCTGAAGCAAAATGGAAATGTAGTCTGAGTACAGATGACATAATGATGCTTGTTAGCATATCAACTGGTAACTAATACAGTGATGTAGTATCTGCGACAGCCCTTTTGGGATGAGTAGTTCTGGGCCCAGCGTACAGGGTAGGCAGCCTCCCTCCTTGAGGGGAAGATACTGAAGTTGCAGCAGTGATCAAATGGAGTAACATTTTCATCCAGTATTAGCGATGTTCCCTTTGCTAGGTAGGACTCTTGCTGGCAGAGATGTGCAAATTAAGCTATTAGATCATCTTTTTCATTACAAATGGAAGTGGAACTCTAGTTTGACTTTTGTGGCTTAAAATGTTCATGTGTCTGAAGTTGCCTTTGGACAGTGTTCTGTGGAATTCTTGAGAACAAATTATGCACAAATTTGGAGTCAGGTGCTGTCTTCTGCTCAAATAAAATAGGATGAATGCATATGGAAATCTTAGTACTGTTGAAGCTAACAGAGCCTTAGCGTTGAAATCCCGCTGGAACCAGTACTGCAGTTTAGCTACCCTTTGCCTGAACCAGAATATTTTGGTTCTTTGGCCTTTTTATCTTACTTTTAAATTGATTATTTAAGCAAAGTCTTTTGAAATACCATTTTAAAAAAACCCCCCTCTTTCTGTCCAAAATATTATTGTTCAACCAGATGACAAATAGCCATCATTTATGAAAGGTAACTTTTATTGTTACTTTACAGCTGACACAAAAGATCAGTTTCTAAGTATTCAGAATAATCTGTTTTATTTCATCGGATTAATGAGGTACCATGAGTAAAACGTTATGCTCATGTACCTCCTATGTTTTTTTTCAGGAAATGGGTAGAGATAACACAAATCTGCCAGGAATAACCAGAGTCACAAGGAACTTTACTTGAATCAACCAGCCCCAACTCTTACGGAAAACCTCATCACAGGATAACTTTTATAAACTGATTATACTATTTAAATAACCTACTAGATGTTCAAGTTGTTGGTGATAAACAAAGTGAGGATCTCTTTCTTGAGGAAGTAGAGCATTTCTGTTTGCATCAACTGCTGCAAGTACTTAGCTGGTTTGTTTCCATTAAGCTTGCTGTCAGTCTTGTGTAATGATTTTTGGTGATGTGTTCTTTTTTTTTTTTAGAATGGATAAAATGCCAGAGACAATTAACAAAATGATATTATAAACTGGAATGGCAACCACACATTTGCAATGGCACACCAAGTTTCTGATCTGAAAATGTGTACAACTGTCTCACGCAGTCAGCAACTGGTTATTTCATAGAAATGTTAAATACTGGCTAAAACTGGCTGAAGGGCTGCAAAAGTTTTTCTCAACAATACTTGGAGCTAGATTTTCCTTGAAGCTACAAATTAAATAGAAATAAGCGCATGTGTGCTCCAAGGGGACAGTTCATTGCTCATAATTCAATATAATTTATACAGTCTCTTGCCAGTCATTAGTTATGCATTTAACGAAGTAATTTTAAAGACTTAGGACATAGCAACTAGTTTAACTGTTACTATGTTTAACTGAGATCTCTGTAGATCTCAGAAAATTGTGTCACTAAATATCAAAGTTAGATAAGCTGCTTTTATTCAACTGCTGTTTGTTCCATTATACAAATCCCAGTGGTTAAAATGTGTATCTAAGTGGAATATCAGTATGATTCTATTCATAACTTTTATTTTATAACTTTGATATTAGGAGAATTATTGCTGTGAATAAAAACAGATTTCTGAAGTCTTCTTGTAAAATTAAAACAAGAAATAACTCTATGTATTTAATCATTACGTGAATTGTTATTCACTGTAAAGCAGTTCTCCTAAGTGAAAGCAGCGGTAGGATTAGGATTCTTTTATGTGGATGTTGTGAATCTGTCAGAAACAGCTCCTGCAAACTCTCAAAGCAACAAGGATACTGAAAGCGAAGTAACATTGCCAATGGCTCTATAACCTTCAAGCTGAATGTGTTTGGCTTTCGAGCTGCCTAAAAACAATTACTTTCTAACTACGTAATTTGAGTCTTTGACTGAAGGTTAAGATGGGGAAAGAGTTTAGTAGCTCTTTTTTTCAAGGTATATTTTAAATGTGACACCTATTGAGGATGTGATTGATTAACAATACTGGTCTCTATATAGAGAACTTGCAGGGGCTGTTCTTCACCAGTAGTCACAGTAGTAATCTTAGATAAAAGCCCAGTGGTTTTGATAAGTGGAAAACAAGCAAATGATTACTTGAGAAAACAACACTAGGCCAGGTTCTCAACTTGTGAATCTTCAATTCCCACAACAGGTGCCTTAGTTGAACCCTCAAGGATCTCTAGATTCAGTGAGTCAGCCTGTCTGCTCAGCTGCTGCTTCACTCGTAGTGCTGGTTCAGAGATCAGAAGTAACACTGCTTTAAGGAATTTCACCTGAGAGGAGGAGGAGGAATGTATTTCTGTCATCTCTGGCTCTGCTTCTCGCTTCCTGTTCAACTGGGTGCTGCTCAGTTTGTGGAAGTGCCAGTTAATGATTCCCGGGGCTGCTTCTACTGTGCTCTGTGTGCTGAGGCTGCTGCATAATTTAAGTATTCTTCATGGGTCAAACTAAGGATCTGTGTAAAGCTCATAGGGAAGAGGGCATGTCTATTTTCTAGCTAAAAACTAAAAATCTCATTGGTCTTGACTGTATTTTCCCAGTCCTCTGAAAACAGTGTAACTCCATCGCTTGAGTGTATTCCATGGCAGACTTTTGTTTTCTAACTGGGTTATATAAATTCCGTGGTAGATAATACAAGTGCCAAGTATCGTTTTATCAGAGGGACCTCTCAAGCTTATTTGACTGAAATATGTTTGTTCTCTGGCCTCCCATGAGGTGTACTCAGCTTTGCTTCCCCATGCCACTCTGCTTGGGCTTTGCTCCTTGGGTGGGAGCTGCTTGGTCCTGAGCCCACAAACAGTGCTGGGATCTGAACACCTTGCTGCCTTTGCACCCTGTGGAGCTTCGTCCTCTTTGTCTAGGAATTCTGGTGCTGTCCTCTTACTTGTCTCCTGTTTGCCACCCGCACCTCCCCTCCCAAACGGCCCTGTTTCTGAGTAAGTGATTTTAAATTTCTCTTGCTGTTTATCACTAGGAGTCCTGACTGAAGTTCAGAAGCTGATCAATTGTGTCTGTGGTGGGAGATGGATGGGGAGTTCTGGTTAAGTAGAGATTTGCATAAACACACTGTTGGCGTCAGGGTATGATCAGAGAGTAACCAAAGAAATCAGAAACTCTCAAGTGTCTGGGACCTTATACGTTTATTTAGGGGTCAGTAACTATTGAGGTTCCCTGCAGATTGCCCCAGCTTCTGATTGCCTGAGGAAACTGTTTCAGCTGAGATGGTAAATCATGGCTAATATACTTTCCATCCTCAGGCCTTGTTAGAAGTATTCCACTGCCTGTCTTCCCTCTGTTCCATTCCTCCCTCCCCTTGCTGCCTCTCTGACAGCCATGGCAGAGGCCCCGTCCCACCGGTCATGGAGTGACTGGACTTGTGACTGGAGAAAAAAATGCATTGAACTGGACACTGCAGTGCCTCTAAGACAGTGCTGTGTGGCTCTAGTGGGTATGTCTTGCTAATTTGCAACATAAGCGACCAAAGTTCTGTTTTTCATCTGGTCTTGGAGCTGTAGCATCTGTGACAGTGTGGCACACCCGACGCAACGAGGGTCAGTGAGCCCATAGCCTGGGAGGCTCCTGAGTTTTACCTTGCTGGGCTTGTGAGAGCTTTACAGCTTGCAGCATAACCTGCTCTGGCTGGTGGAACGTATTAAATTGTAAAAACCTTGATGAAAATAAAGTTAGTAAGAATTATTTAACTCTAGGCAGGGATAAGAGGCTTTTTAGCGTATGCTAATGAGACGCAGAAGTGATAATGTGTTTCTACAGTTAGTCTATTAAAAGGGACCGGGAAAGAATAATCAAACCAAGGCTTTTCATTTCAGTTTTAGGTATTTAAGCACAAGCTAGCATAGGCAGTAGTGTGATTGTGCCAGCCACCCAAATACATCAGCTGTGTGTGCTGGCACAGTGCTGTGCTACAGCCGCTCTACAGCTTCTGGCTCACAGCTGGCCCTCCTTCATCCTGCTTGAAGCACAAGCAGAGTAAATGAGCATCTGTTTGCCCTCAACATTGGAGATGTACCCTCTGGCTTCTTTCTTATGGATAAACAAAGAGTGGATTTGGGTTTTTTTAAGAAATATTTTTAATCCTTACTATATTTGTTTTATTATAAAAAAACAAATAAAACCCCACAAAGCACAATAGAGCAGCTGGAAGATTTCAGTGTAAAAGGCTGTATGATTGAGTTCTAAAGAATGAGAATTCTTATTCAGACTGACAGGGACTCAGTGGTAACTTATTTTTCAATTATTTTTCAACTTTTTGTTACTTCATTTCTGAAATTGTTGCCATCCCAATGAATCACTGTGACCGTAGGTAAAGAAAGCCTATGCTGAAAGTTTTGTCTACCACTTACTTAGTATTCCCTATGGAAACTTCTGGAAAATTCTTCCAGTAAAGCAGGAGTGTCAAATCTTATTTCCTAATACAGCACCAACCAACCAAGTAAAGTTTCCAAATATTTATGAAAATAAGAAGAGAATGGCTCACATTAAGAAATTCTTTCACACATTATTGGTAGCTGAAGGAAAAATACACGTGCTGAGAATTTGAGTCTTAGGAGACATCGCAATTGTAATACATGGTCAAGGATCTTTTCTATGCCATACATATCTGAGGACTTATTTGGATTTGTATTTGTGTATTTTATACTGCTGTTACTGCATACAAGAAAACTGGAGGAGGGACTTCTGACAAAGGCACGCAGTGATAGGACAAGGGGTTATGGCTTTAAACTGGAAGAGGGTTTAGACATAAGGAAGAAATTCTTCACTGTGAGGGTGGTGAGACAGTGGCCCAGGTTGCCCAGAGAAGCTGTGGATGTCACATCCCTGGAAGCGTTCAAGGCAAGGTTGCATGGGGCTTTGAGTGACCTGGTCTGGTGGAAGGTGTCCCTGCCCAAGACAGGGAGGTTGGAGTGAGGTGGTCTTTAAGATCCCTTCCAACCCAAACCATTCTGTGATTTTACGATTTAGTATTATGTATGAGTCCATTGTGAACCTTTTATACCAGCCTTGCTTTCATTCTAGGCTAAAGCTTTTCATAATGATTTTATTAATGACTTAGCTACAGTATTCTAGACAGGTCCCAACATCCTCAGACCTTTCATTACATGTGGTACTACTTCAGTCTGGAGTGGTTTCTTTCAATTTCACCACATAAAATTGTTAGCTCTTTAAGTAAAACCCTACACTCCTGGCCTTTCTGGGAAATTTATCGCTAAACTTTTCAAAGGTTTCTCCTATGAAATTTAAAATGAAGTATCCACAGCACAAGCACTACCAATTCCCTAAGCAAAAGCAATGTGTTTGGATGCATTTTCTCTGAGTCCCAGGAGAGAGCGAGCGAGCTCAGAGATGGTGAGAGATGTCTTAGGAGTTTGGAGTCAGCTCTTGACACTAATGCAGACTCCAGGCGTTAGCTACCATTGGGAGATCTTTATTCACTGAAGTATTCAGTGGGCAACGTATTTTCTCTTCCTCTTAAATAAATAAATAAATTACGTGTAATTTGCTGACACAAACTATTTGCTTAAAGCAGGCAATAGGCCTTGGGGAGATATTTAAGATGCAGGCGAGATTGACTTCAGCAAGCAGCAGCTGGTGCTTTCACACTGCTCGGTGTTGGAATGATCTTCTGTACTGCAAGGTAGAGAGGCAGAAAATGCAGCTGCATCTTTCTGTAGCTAATTTTAAAAAAAAGCAATGAGCTGGTAATTACCAATTTTCCCAGCTGGTCTTTATAAGGGTAAAAGGTTTAATCATAGATTGAGGATGGAAAAGGAAAATACTAAGCAGGCTACAGACCAATGTCAATAAGCATCCCTCCTGGAGATACTTAGAAATTTAAGCTCTTGTTGGCTGGGAGGAGCTGAGAATGAAGATTCAACTCCAAAAGGTTATCTGGCAGTCCTTGGGGTTATGTCCCTTGTTTATGAGTTTCCTCAGGAAAGATCTCTGATGAGGGTTTGGTGATGGCTATGAACCCTGCGGGGACAGGTCAGTGTGATCTTCCCAGGCCTTGGGGGAGGAAACAGAACGGATCTCATTCTGAGAGGTGCAAAATGAGGGGGATTTTCTGTGGAGCTTCTTCAGTCAGCATCTAATTTCTGCTTGATTTGTACAAATAACTTACAAGCTCGATTAATGCAACAAAATATAAATATTTATGCACCCATTTAGCTAATGTTTGGCTCTATTTATAAACAAGAACATCTTGCAAGAGCTTCTTTTTGACAAGTAAATAAAGTAAGCATAGAGGGTGCCTGTGTGTTAGGTTAACCATGATTCATTAACTCTTCCAAAATATGAAGTCTTAGGTAATAACTAAACCAGAAAGTGACAGTAGAGTAGGTTTGGTGGGAATAACTTAATTTGACTTCAGGAGAACAGGAGGCTGTTTTTTTTGCTTTCTTAGTTGATGGAGGAAAAGGAAATAAATCTGTTTGATTTTACCATTAATTTCAGGTTTTTAACTGTATTGTAATTGTAGCGATATGGAGGGGAATAGGAGAGAAGAGCAGTCACGTAGTAATGTCCTGGTCTTAGGGTCACTTTCTATTTGCTGCCTTTTCCGATGTAACTAACAGGAGATTGTGTCAGGTCTAGTTCAAGGTTTGATTTTTGCACATTAGAACCCACTCTATCAATTCTGATGAATCTATGGGTTCTGGTGAATGAGACTTTTGATAGTTCTGCCAGTAATAAAGTAAAAAAGCCCTTATGGTCTTTTGAGCTAGCACTTTTTAATATGCCCTTTGCATACTTAGCTTACCATATGATTATTCTCTTGATTGACTTTGTTGATGGCATATCAATCTAAGTTGGCTGGATTTGACACCTGTGTATTGAATGATAAAAGAATATTTTGCTCTTGTTAAGAAACACTGATTTATTATGCATGATATGGCAAAATGGATTTAAGTGACTTCAAAAAGCGTTTCAACTAATCTCTTGATTGTTCAAATCAAAATAATAAAAATGCAATAAAGAGCTGAGGCCCAAGTCTAGCAATTTATATTTGCTTTTCTAAATTTTTTTTCATTTGTTTTAATCATAACTTCTTTCTCAGTTAAATTTCCTGAGGGTAAAATCTTGAAGTAAGATTCCATGATGCTAAGTGATGAACAGATACAGTCCCAAGTCTTGCAATTGAATTAGATCAGAGGATGTTAAAAGGTGAGCTGTCTCCGTGTGAGGGACCATCTCGGGTTAGCTGCCTTGCTGTCCTTGGTGGATGTCTGTCCTAGGGCAGGAGACTTCATAAGGAGGCAGAAAGGAATCTTGTCAAAGGCCTCATCTTGTACCCACTGAGAACAGAACAGAACTTAAGATTTCCTCGAGAACTGGGTTGGGGTCAGTTTGGCAGGAATCAGATTTCTTTCCCTGGATGTGGAAGCTGAGTATTTTCCTGGGATGTGAGACTCTGAGTCCATCAGGGACCCGGAATCCCAGGACTTGCAGTAAAGCTCCATACCATTCCCTTCAGTGTATTCATGCTCTGTGAGAGGGACAGGCAGCTTCCAGAGTTTGGAGTTCATGTTTATTCCTGACTATGTGCAGAGGCCAAGCCAATACATCACATTTATATCACTGGGTTGAGCTAAGGGAGTCAGATCCAGTCTTGGTTTGCAGGATCAATTCTTCTCTTTTCATGCGTGATTTTTAGGTATGCAGAATCCCTCTGGTTAATTAAAAGATTGACTTAGTCATATGCAACCACTGAACCATAGGCAAAACCTTTGAAGTGTGAATTCTGTGCAAGGAGAAAGATATTTAAAAATATTTTTCATCAAAAATATTTCTCAGTTGCTGTCATCTGTGTATTGAAATGGATCCATGCCTGGTTTTGCCTTCCCTTTCAAAGTCCATCAAATAAATAGTCCTTAAAGTCAACTAGGAAAAAAAATAATTTTCTCTTTTATCAGGTATGTAACAGATAAGTATGTGGAAAAACACTTTCTGATGGTTTTGTCAGCCAAAAGGAAACGAAAGTGCCTTTTTTGGTGCTCTACGAGGGAGAAACCTGCTAATAGAATGGCATTTGCTAATAGCGCAGCAGATGAAAACTGGGCCACTACAGCAAAGGTGGGAAGGTCAGAAAAGAAAAAGAGAAAATTATTTCATTTGGAGGTGCAGGTCAGCTGAAATAAGTGATTTCGCATTTAAAAGGCCAGCAAGGAGAAAATTGATGAATGTTAACATCTTTTTATATTGTTTTATTTCATTCATTCTTTTTTCTTTTCTCATTTATAATGCTTACGTATTCAGGAAGTTGAGGTAGGTTTTTCACTTTTAACTTGTAAATATCCGTAGAGTGAATAAAAGTATTAACAACATATCATAATGCATATTATACTTTAAACTCTTATCATCAACTGTTAATATTGTTATAAATAAAATGTATTTATATATGCTAATTATTAATGTGTTAATATTTATTTATTAACATGTTAATATTAAAATAACATAATAGATTCACATGTTCCAGGAGGCAAAAGGTATTTTAAGCGCATTAGTGCCTGCCGTAATAGAAAGTTCAGAAGCGCAAGTTTCTGTGCAGTAAACTTTTGTCAGGGAGGTGTTTTCTTGAATGGAAAAGTTAAATCTCCTTAACCAAGCTGATTGTATTTTTTTCTGTATATGTATAGAATGATATACAGCTGGAAATTGGTGTTATGCTTAGGCACTGTATATTGCTGGATCAGCACGCTGGTTTTCTGTCGGGGGCAGTTACAGTGAAATGATGGTATGCATTTGGAGATGTTAAGAGCTCTTCCTCCTAACAAAAGTCCTTTCAGATTAATGTATAAATTTCAGCACATTGCAGAGTACCAGCACAAAGCCCTGTCCATTTTTCAAGTCGGAGCTTTAGGTGGTATTTAAATGAGACATGGATTTTCTGCTCAGCCGTATCTAAGGGTGATTTTCACCTTTCCAGTGCCATAACCAGTCAGTTACAGTTCTTGCTGGTATCAGTGCTGAAGGGAAACTCTAGTGCTGTATTTTCTGTTGTCCAACTGGCATGAGTTATTTTGAACCCCTGTTGACTGTATTCCTCTAACATATGTGTAGTCATTATTTACTCATATAAATAATAATCAGTTTTATATATTGAAAATCTCAAAGGTTTTCTCTATTCTATTTTCTAGGGTTTTTTCCGTATTATTTCTTCTGTATTTTCCTGTGTTATGATACAGTCGTTTCAGACATATTGTACAATAAATATAGTGTCCATTTTCCAAAAGGAATAGTAAACACATCTGCATAAAGGAGAAGGAACAGGGTTACAGAAGAGATGGGTATTTTGTAGGGGTTGTTTTTTTGTGAGGAAGGTGCATTTTCTGTAAAATATTCCTTTGACACAGAAATTGAGATAAACCCTCTTTCCAATTCTTATTTCAAAACTGGTTCCATATGCCAACAGCATAAGACATCTTTCTTGGGATTTGAATGATTTAACAGTTTCTGATGCTGAAAAAAGCAAAGCAGCAAAGCAACACCCAGGAAAAAATGTAAGCAGGCAAAAAAAAAAAAAAAAAAAAAGAGTATTTTGTTGCTGGAAGAAAATTATTCTGCTCAAACAGTTTAAAACTCAACACGTTCTGAAAAGTGATTAATGCTTGGTGAATTTAGCAGTACATCGTGATCAATTACAAAGCACTGTATGAGCATGAGGAGCTTTTTGTGTTTACAAAGCTGTGGAATTCAAAGGCGAGTCTGTGATTCTATTTCTGGTGCCAAACCCCATGCTTCTGAAGAAAAAGTATGGATGCTTTTGATGTATCTAAAATAAATTATGATGTGGATGGTGTGGATCATGTTACATTATCTGAACAATATACTCTTATCTTTGTTATCAAATTTAGAGACTGGTATGAAATAATAGAGTTATCAGAAAATATTTAATAATGAGCATACTTTGAAAAACAATTCAGAAGAAAATTCAAGATGCTGAATCCAGTAAATTTTTTATTCTTTAATTTCTGACCTGCATTTACTACTCCTTAGGGACACAACCTATTGATAGTCTAACCTGTTGATTTGGGCTAAATATGTTAGGATCAAAAGATAAGTTGATTCATTTGTAGTTTAGTTACGTAAAATTGTCGTGAAAAGACTGATTACATTTTTTCTGAGTTTTCTTTTTTTTTCCTCCCCATTTAGGATGATTATTTCAGAAACTGGAATCCAAACAAGCCTTTTGATCAAGGTAAAATTAGTACACATTTTGTGGTTGTCTTCTGCTATTTTGTGATATCCCCATATACTTTATGCCTTTCTTCCTCCATCTATCCCATGCATTAGTGAAGAGCTGTACTCATACTTGCATCTCATTCCCAATTTAGTCACAGTTTGAGGTGGTTTATGTATAAGAGTTTGACTCATCTCTGTGTCTTTCAGCTACGTTTTTTAATCTGATTTATTCCAGTTTATATTCAATGATGATATGTATGCTTAGAAAGAGTCTCTATAACTATGAATCTTGGTCTAACATGCAATTTAAACAGGTATCTTCATGTACATTTTCTTTCATGTTAAAAACTTTGCTAAATTAATGTCATAAATGTAATTACTTCATTTCCTAACACTCAAGGGGCACATTATTTGAAGCCAGTTGTAATGTATGAATTTCGGGGCTGTTTTTCAAAAGAAAGGTGTGTCATATATATGCTGCTGATTCAGATAGATTCTGCAAATGACATTTTGCACTTTGTCTTGGTGAGTTGTTAAGTTGTGGCAGTACTTCAACAATTTGCAGAGCAGCCACCAAAGGACAGGAAAAAACAATGAAAAATATTCTAATTATTGGGTCCAGGATGTCACTGGAAACAATAGCTGAGCTTGGAAAAATAACTTCAAATTGACAACAGATCTCAGATAGCAACTCCACATCAAGCATTCTCTGCTTGGTGTTCATAGCTAGCCAAAAATTTTTCGGATGGGAAGGAAAGAGACATTCACTCTGAATATCGTAGATGAACATCGCTGGAAACACTAGTAGCCACTGCTAGGTGTGGTGGGCTATATTCAGTAAAAACCACTGTATGCCAAGAAATCTCAGCGGTCCATCCTTTGAAAGACACATACAGAAGTAGTGCGAGCTGATAGCATGCCATAATCTTGTCCTTAGAATCAGAATGTTGTACTTTAACTTTGCTGTTTGTTTTATTTGTCACTGTGGCACTAAGATTCTGTAACAATCCATACTGGAGCACCCTCAAAAGGTGTAATATGAAACTACTTGCATCTTATATTTCTTATTTCTTAAAGCTTTCTAGAATGGTTTTTTTTTCAGGACAAATATTAAAAATTACATTTTTCACAGCTTTTTTTCATCTGGTAGAACCAGTTATGAGCTGTTTGATGTGTGGAGGATAACAACACACAACAGAAAGTGCAGGTCAGTTAGCTGCTCTGTTTGCCTTGTGACAGCTGCTGTTTTTCCTGTTTGTAATGCTCAGTTGAAGCTCATACAGCTCCTGCCTGAGAACACGGGAGGCAATGATATTACAGCAGTAAAATCGTAGGTAGATTATAGACTTTTTGCATTGCTTAATGCATTTTTAGGACCCTAGATTTCTTTGACCAGCTTTGGTTCATTATTCAACATCATGCCTCTTAAATTGCAGAATGCCAGTATCCTAGAGTTTGGTTCAAAATGGTATTCTCTAAGTTTCAATCTACTTCTGCTCTGAAATTTGTAGGGATTTTAAAAAAATGTTGTCTTAAAGTCATATAGAAAGGAATGATCATGTACATGGTAGCTATCACGTAGATCCATTGCACAGTCCTCCTCCTTGTGGGATCCTGTGTTTGAAGTTAAGTGGCAGTCAAGTAGAGTGTGAGACTTCCTTTGTGCTTCAGGACCTGAAGTAGCTATCTGGATGTATAATTGTTGTGAGTTTACATTCAGAAAAAAAAGTATTCAAGCAAGCAAATTGGTAGCTCTATTTTTTCTTTAAAAAAAAAAAAAGAGTTCATGGAGAAACAGTCACAGTGTGGTACACAGAAGGAAAGAAAAAATTGAAATGTACATGGTTTCCTCCAAGCATGGCTTATGTCTGGTATCACTGGGATTTAACCAGTGATAGATAATGGTTAAAGATTAACCAGACAATGCTTAAAGAATATTATATAATATAAATGCTGCATGATTGCAGGAGCTGTTAGTTAGTTGGCAATTTTTTTAATAACTGCTTAAAAAAAAAAAGCAATTCATATTACAGAAAAACAATTTGTATGCCTCTGGAAATCAACTAGTGTTAAATTATCCGTGTGAATCATACCACAAATGAGAAGAAAGTGTGAATCAGTTAAGAAGGAGGAAAGGTGCGAACAAATGAATGAAGAGGTAACTAGACAAATGACACGCCAGTGGAGGACGTGAAACCACAATGCTTTCTTTATTCACTTTCCATTTGAGCTTTGGCAGTCATTTATTTTACAAACAGTAGTCATAAAAGGGAGCAGCTTTGCTGATCAGAGATTTGAACCTTCAAAATTGCTGAAATATTTAGGAAGAAAATGCCTATTGAAAATCTCTGAAGGTGCTTTTGAAAATTTCACTTTACATCTATTTCTGTATTTCATTGCTAAACGTGTGCCTTGTGTTGTTTGTCGGTAGCTCGCAGGAATATCTTTGGGGGTTTATACATGTTAGAGCTGAAAAGCGTAGATTCTCTTGTCTTTATGGAAATGGAACTTCAGTGTCAAAGGAAAGGGAAAGATGATGTTTTTGTCAAGGCATATATCCACAGAGATTGCCAAAGGTATTTGAGGGATTTAGGATTACAAATTCTATTGACTTCAAATGGAACTTATGCTCCTACCACTTTCAGAGGCCCTTGGTCTTCCCAAGAGGAAAAACAAAAAGGTAAATCCTGGGAAAGTATTGCAAAAAGATTTTGAACTGACATGCTTTAAGACTGTCTTGTTCATTGTGTTACTGAGATGTCTGACTTTGAGCGAAAACACAAATCATTTAGAGAATCTAAAATCACACCTGGATGCCTTGAAGCCATACAAACAGTTGTACATATATTAAAGATTCCAGTGTCTTTACAAAGGATCATTTCTCTTTCCGTGTATGGATAGTCTGTTCTCAGAAGGCAGAATGCAGGCTAGGCAATGCAGTCTGAGCGTGATACTCTGCCTTGCACAGAGATCTAGGCACTGCTTTTGTCTCATTTAAGTCTTACAAAGGGATTTTATTTGGCCAGCAGGTCACTCTTTTTGACAAAGAGGTCACTACTCTTGAGTGTGGTAGAATTCACTATAACTAGAATGTTAAAATAGCCACTCATACCTTCCTAAAGAGATTTCTTACACACACACACACACAAAAAAAAAAAAACACCAGAGAAAAACCAACCAACCAAACATAAAAAACCACCTTGGAAAACTGCTGCTTACTTTAGTTACATATACATGGAGCATCTGAGTCTTTAGACACTGACCTCTACTATGTTGTCACCCAGAAAATGAAAAGAAGATAAATCACATCATGTTGCTGCTTTGGGTCTTATGAATCAGATGCTGACAAGACTAATCCTCACTTTATGTATATATATAAAAGTGTAAATGTAGATATACTGTATATACATGTATATAGAGAGAGCGCCATTTAAATAGGAAGTGCTGAGACAAGAAGGAAGGAATGCTTTCTCTCTCTTTTCCAGGTGTTTTCCACTACAGGTTTCATTTCTGTCATTTTTCACGTGGAGAAAATAGAATAGTCAGAAGAATTTTTCCTAGAATTTTTATGTGGTGCAAGCTGCAAGAAAATTGTTCAGTCTGTCTTTAATCTTTACTTTTCATCCTCCCTGCCCTGACATTTGTTTTCCACGTTGTTTCTTTCGGCTTTGGGGTATTTAAATGTCCTGTACTCTGATATGATTTTGGAGATAGAAATGCTTTAATTTTATATTTTGGGGTGGGTTTTTTTGTATCCAGAGAGCCTGTGTGGATCCTATGGTAAGGAGCCCCAGCTTGCTGCTGTGAACTCAGTAGCAGCTCTGTGTTCTCACCACATGATTTTTATTTTGAGAGAGATGTCCCAAGGCAGGTTTTAACCTCACAACACCAAGGTGCTTCCTACAGTGATTGAAGAGAAAAAACTTCTCCAGCTGGTGAATGAAAGCACGCAACCTCCTCTCTCCCTGGGTTGTATGGGAAATCTGAGTGTAGCATGACTAAGCTGAGGCTAACTTGTGTGAATACCCACTCTTTGGACAGATTTACAAGTTTTTAATGGTTAAAATCTATTTCTCAATTCTAAATCTAAAATAATGTTTGAATATTCCAATCGTGAAGTCTTCATGTGGAAGCCGGACTGTAAAATCACGATGGAGGATCTGGGAGGGCGAGGTTTAGATGTACTGAAGGTGGCTAGTATCTGACAGAACTGATCTCACAAAGGCAACTGGAGAATTCACTGTATATTTAACAGATTATAAAACCAACATCAGTCAGAAGTTTTGAAAATCAGCAGGGTTCTGCTTCTAGGCTTGTACTTCATTTGCTTTTTTATCAGGAAGAGTCTACTGGGTCCAACCAACTGTATATTATTTTCTAAAAAAGCTAGCATTATTCGGCAGATTGAATTACTTAATTACGCATTTAAAGACAATAGCAGTGTAATCAAGCTGTCTGCTTTCTGCTTGCAATGTGGAGAGAAATATTTGCATGTATCTCTCAAGAGAAGAAATACCTTGTTTTGTAAAAAAGCATACATGGTTTTCACTGAAACAATCCCTAGAGAGTCACAGGAGGCATCTTCGCATAACGTGCCTTTTCAAAGGAAGTCAACTTGAGTGGTTCAGCTGTGTCTCGGAGGGTACTTGAGTGATCAGAATTTATTTTTAGCCTAGCTACTAGCCTAGCTTTTTATTCATCTTGAACCCAGGAGAAACCAATACAAAGGTGAGCGTCGTACTGACTGAGCCAAGCTAACGAGGCATTCGGACTGCGGAAGGCAGGAGAGTGTACAGCCTGAAAATGATTGCTGGTCATTAATATTGAACTTGGTTCTGTCAGAGTTGCAGAAGTCAGAAAGCAGGAGAGTGAAAGGTGCAAGTTAGTCAGGATTTTAAAATATGAATCAAAGGGTTGAGATTTTTTTCCTGACAAGGTCATTTGAGACTTCTTAAGGAGCTTGACAGCTAACTTGACATACTTTCCTAGTCTTCTCTGTCTACATTGGAGAAAGAAAAGAGGAAATCGGGGAAAAATTTAGCGTAACATTTTCAAGTCATAGATTTTGGTATGGTAATTAAAGTCTGATATTCTGCACCTATTCAGACTTGGCAGAAAATTAACTCATTAAGACTTTATGTATTATTATAAGTGAAAACTGCTAAATAAAAACATAAGTTTGTTATAGACAATATCTACTAAAAGCCACCTTCAGCTCTAGTAAATTCTTTTACAGACAAATAGATGTTACTAGTTTTTATGGCAAGGTGCACAAATAGAGAGTACATTTTTTAGGTTTAAAGTTATTTGGAACTGTTTCGAATGGTGTCCAATTTTCTTGCCATATGGCTTTTCTTAGAGCATCATTACACAGAACATAGGAACTGTGGAAGTAGTGGGATGCACTTTGTATTGCAGATACATGAGCTCTGAATCCAAAAATGTTTAGACAATTGAGCTGCTGTTATTATTAACAAGACTATAGAAGGACACAGTAAGAGGGGGAATTTTTTTCCCAAATCTATGCCTGAAACCATCCACTGAACTGTGTAATTGTCTGTTCAAGTAGGTGCAAGTCTCACCCTTTCCGTTTTGGTTGGGACACTGGCAGATGATTGCAGTGGACTGAGCTGGCCTGAGTCTCCTGCCTGCACTGAATCAAAGGGACTGGCTAGAACCGGAATTTTGCTATCACTGGTGATAGAAATCCCAATTGTTCCATGTTGCTGGACTTCTCAGGAAAAGAAGCTCCTGATTACAAATGCTCTGAACTTTCCCCCTTGTCTCTTCCACCCTTTGTCTTTATATTCACTGTCTTTATTCCAGTCCTCTTCCCCAGTAACTGAGAAATCTGAACAGAAATATTACTTCTCAGGGCTTTCATTATCTGCCCTAGGGGGGAAAAAAATAAAATTCCCAAATCCGTTTTCCACTGTACTGTGTGAAAAATCTTCATCTGCCTATCAACGACTGACACTAATGTCAGACACACTCCTGTAGACTTGACTGTCATTATTAATTACGGACATGAACTCTATCAATTCAAAGAATTCCCCCTGAGCACTAATGAAAGTCTGAACTGGCAAAATACCCTCACTTTTGAAGAGGAAACACTCCTTTTGAGTCGACTGTGGCCTCCAGCTTAGCGTAGCCAATGACTTTCACAGTCCAGCAGCCCCGTGGAAGTGAATTTGTCCAATTTAGAGCTTTATATCTAAAGATGGATGTATTGGTATTCATGCTTCCTCTCCTTCCGCGTTGGATCATACCTGTCTTTCCAGTGTCTAACTGGCAAATCCAGACTCCAAAAAATGGCCTCCTGCAGCTGTGCAGAATAAAGTTTGCCTAAAATTCATAAGTCTTCCAAAACAAAAAGGACGATAATAGGAAGCCTGTGATGCAGGATGAAAATCATAGAACCTACAATTATATTTGAACATGTAATTTTCTGTTAGGCCAGTTAAGATGTTCTTTGAGGAAAGCCTGAATAAATTCCTTTCAGAGAGTTTAGTACTGTGCACATCTCTAGCCACAAATATATGTTAGTTTTATAATAGATGTTTTCTATTACTGTGCCTCAGATGGCAGATTTCAATTGAATAACTTATTTTGCAATTTATTTTTTGACGGCAGTTGAATTAGTTTTAGAGGCTTATTCATAGGACAACTGCACATGAATTATGTTTGTAAATCTTCAGTAAATCAGGACAATTTTAAAACATAGTAACTGAACCCACAGAACACAATAGCTGAGATGCAGTACGTGAGATATACTGTCTTCCTTCAAATGCATTTCAAGTCCATATGGCTGCTTATACTCTCCAAGCAGACACATGTGGTTCTCTTCATGTGCTAGAAGCGTAATATTAAATTATTTATAAGCTTGTAAGCAAGCAATTTCGTCACTAATTATGGCATCAGAAGTGACAGAGATAGAGTCTCTGTTTGTGGTTGTATTATGGCTGATGTGCTTCAAACTGAGAAAATGATCAATAGGTTGCTTGTCTAGAATTTTATTAGTACTTGGGGAGCACTTGTTAGTTTTGTCAATAATGGTGCTGGCTTTCTTTTAATATCTCTTACTTTATTGACTGTGAAGTGGACATGATTTTTAAAGGGAGATTCATGCCTCCCCGTGCTCATCTGGTTCCCACTGAAGCAAATGCATTTTTGGGAATATCACAGGGCCCAACTTTGCTCTCATTGACATCACTTAGTGAGCAGGGGACTACTTCCCTTTGCTTCAGTTCAGTATATAGGACTTCATTTTTGGAAACCTACCTAAACCTTTAAAAATGAAGTGTGTTTGGAAAATACGTGCCTGCAAAGCTTGCTTCCTTATTTGCTGTAAGAGAGACCCCAGTGTATTATTCAAACTAGCTACTTTGGTTTGTATTCTGATTTAACAAGGCCAAACCAATCAGGCTCAAATCTCCAGATTCGAAATATTATTTGACTTAAATATTGGATGGCATAGCAGTAGATCTATACCACATGTCAGAGTGAGTTTTAAATCACTAGCCAGTCAGAAGAGTAATTTGCAAAGTATTTAAATATGTTTATATGCTTGTGAGTTATTAGCTGATTAGAAACCGTCATTTGGTTCTAATTGAAAAACGGGAAGTTTGCAGAGAATGGAAGTAGAAGGCAGAGTGACAATGGCCATAAAAAGCTATACTGCACAACTTTTAAGAAGAGAAGAACATAAAAATAAAGACAAGTTAACTTCAAAATCAGATTTCAGTAAATTTAGAATTGATAAGGCAGAAATTGGAGCAAGAAAAATTAGGATAATAAGCATTTCTTTGATGTTAAGAGCACAAACACGAATTATACAAAAGCCAAGAGCTTGGTTAATTACAAGGCTCTAAATGACTTCCATGGCAAGAAGTTAGGTAAAGAAGGTGCAACTAGACTGAACCATAGCCCCAAACTCAGAACACCAAGTACAAAATGAGATTTTTGGGAAAGGATTTAAGAATAACACTTTTTTTTTTTTTACAAGTGTATTAGAAGGAACAGAAAAATCAAGAAAAAAGATGGCTTACTGCTTAGTGGAGAGACATCTATAAAGGCATTGCTGAGAAGGCCAAAGCACTGTTAGCTGTCTTGGCTCTGGCTTTTGCTTAAAAGGTTGGCTATGACCAGGTGGCTGTTGGAACTAAGATCTTTGAGTGAAGTATAAGATTCTGGATTAGGGAAAGAACAGGCTTACAAAATTTAGATGTTTGCAAATCGGCTGAAATTGATCTAAGATTTAAGTGAATTGACTAAAATAATTTTAAAGATACTAAAAGATATTCTTGAAAATTTATGAAATTGTAGAAGACTGGGAAAGAACAAGCAGATTTTTTAAAATTAGAGAAAGGAAGAAAATAGAAAATTATATCCCGTGAGTTGAATCTGAAATCCTGAAAAAAAAAAAAAAAGGACTGAAATAAATATTAAAGCAATTATTTGTTAGTGTCAAGAAGATACGGAATGAATAAAGCTGGTATGGATGTCAAACTAAACTAATTTTCTTTTGTGGCATATAAAGGCCTTGAGACTCTGGGATAAGCTTGCAGTATCACAGATCTTGACTTTAATAAGACTTTTGACACTGGCTTACATTACTGTCTTATAAGCAAATTAAAGAAATATTGTCTAAAAGAAATAATTATCAGGTGGATACAAAAATCAGTTAGAAAACTATATTCTGGTAGTAGCTGTCAATGGTTCAATGTCAGGCTAGAAGGATAAATTGAATAGAGCTCCTCTGTGATTTATTTTGGGGTCTAGTATTACTCACATTTTCATTAAATTGTAGATGTTGAAATTAGAATGCTTATTAAATTCACATGTAACATTAGTATGCAATAAAATTCACAGTAACCTTAAGAAATTCAAGAAACGGTCAAAGAAAGGATAACAAAGGATAAAGTTTAGTCTGGGCAAATGCAAAGTTCTTTAGGTAAGAATAATCATCTGCACAAAACAGGCTGAAAACCCGTTGGATAGTAATGAATTCTGAGAAAAAGAGAAGGGGATTACAGTGGATTACAAATAGAAAATGAGTCAACAATGTCATTCTGTTGCAAAAAAAAGACAACATACCATGTTGCACTGGCACGTGTAACTATGAGCAATCCTTCAGCTTTAGTCAGCGCCAGAAAGACCTTGGCTGGAATACGTTGTCCAGATTTGAGTACCAGGCTTCTAGAGTAGTGTGAATCAACTGGAAAGTACCCAGAGAAAAGTAACAGATATGATCAAGAGTTTCAGAAAATATACTCTGAGAAGACAGACTTAAAGAGAGGAACTCATCCTCTGTGGAGAGGAAACAAAACAGAACAACAACAAAAAGCCAAAACAACCCACAAATCCTATTTTCAAATACATAAAATTAACTGCAAACTGGAGGAATTGTTCTCTGTCCGTTGTGGATATAACAAGGAGCAATATGTTTACATTGTAGCAAAGAAGATTAATTTTACCCTTTGTAATGACAGCAACACTTAAGCATTGGGAGAAATATTTTAAAGAGGATGTAGAGACTCTGTCTTTGAAGGTGTTCTGAAACATGTTAGACAATTATCTTGCAGATAATGACACATCGATGGCTGGTCTAGCTATGGAGAAGAGGAATGGAATCAGCATCCTTCCCAGAATTGCTATTTTAGCACTGTGATTCTGTGACTGTTTTGATTAATGGAAACCAGCTAATTTAATTGAAAGCACAGAAGAAATGCTGAAGAAGATTTCTATTTCTTAAAATAGATTTCCAGTCAAAGCAAAGAAGGGAAAATAAATGAATCTGTATCCTTGACAGACATTTTGGCACTGAAAGAATACAGGTTCTTATTTGATGGGAGTAATGCGCATAAACTTCAAAATCAATACTAGCCATGGTTGTCATGGACTTGCAAACCTCCATGAATATAAACAGGGACTGGCAAAAGGCAGCCCGTTTTCTCTGACTGCTTCTCCCTACTCACTTGCGTTCTAATATGGAATCAGGAGGAGTTACTCTGGGTGATTCTGTACTTGGATATTAGTGAGGGTTTTTTTTTGTCCAGGCAGGAATAATGGTCATGATCTAACCCTAAGGTTAAAGATTTGGATGAAAATCAGTTAACTGTTCTCTTTCAAGTCATTAGATAAAACATGACAATGCATATGTATTTAGGAATTAAATCTCCTTCTGTTGTAAACCTCAGTGCCCAGGTCATCAAAACATTAATTGAATGACAACTATTTTTCTTCCTGTCCTTATTGCTTCAGATTAAACAGATTTGCATAAAATAATATTATTTCTGCTTTAATCTGCTTGTATTCTAGCTTTGCAGTTGGTCATTTGGAAAGTTACTTTAAACTACAAAATGGTATTAAGCAGTACTCAGTAAGATGAATAAAAAAAGTTTTCCGATGTGGTGGTATTCTGCACTAAGAAGTTCCCTAAGCATATTATGTTGAAAATTAATATCAGTTTGGTAAGCATTGTTTAGTCATTTAATCATATTCTGTCTTTTCTCTTGTTGTCCTCTGGTTGCAATATCAACGGACCTTGGCACTGATACGTGTCTTTGTGTTGTCAGGTTTTGGCCAACAGCTTTCTTTAAAGGTCTTGTCGACTTTATGTATGTTGTCTTTAAAGTGTAGGGACAGGAAAGATGTATCTGAAGACCAGAATTTGACTTGCACTGTCCTTCTTGAAACCTCTGTTTGAGGATTCGATCCATTTTATCTAAGGGAGGTTAGTAAGCAGCATTGCTGTCTTATACATGTGCATCCTTGCAGTGCCTCTTCAGCCGTACAGGAGGGATGCACACAGATGAAGTGCTGCCCCAAAATCTGCAACTATCGTGTTCACTTTAACCACAAGGCAAGACAGTAGAACTAAATCTGTAATATAAGTAGGTTCTGTTCCTGGGATAGCTTTAATTTACAAGCTGAGCAACTGAATCACTTAGTCCCTCGCTTACCATCTTACCCTTAACAACAGATAAACAGAACTCCATGATAAATGGCTGTGCAGATAAGCAGTCCTAGGGATCATTGCACATTACAGCAATCTTTAATGCAATGCAAGTAAGTATTGTTGTAATTATTTTAATGTGATACATCAGTGTGTTCATGGAGTTTCTCCTTTCTTTTAATTGCTGGGGGTTAAAAAAAACCAAAACCAAAGCAAAAAAAACCCCACAGAAAATGCATGTGGTGGTCTCTAAGAGCAAATGTATCTTTGCTGTGAAGACTCCAGCATCTAAACCTATTTCTCTGTTTAGTGAGGACCTTTGTAATGACCTTTTATATTTAAAACCAAGCAATAAAATATTCTGACACAGGGTGCAAAAGTCTGAAAAACTGGGAAGGGAAAGAACCCCTGCTTTTCATAGTGTTAAATACAGACATCTAAGAAAAAATGTCTGCTTCTCTCAGTAGACCATAAAGCTACCTAAGGAATCAGTGTTAGCTGAAAAAAAAATAGCCATGATTTGTTAATTCTGTTCTGAACTCTAGCCCTAATGATTTTTATGGTTATGGTAAATTCACTCTACCGATAGGACCTATTTATCCTGAAAATCCAGATTGTATTTAGCTGTCTCAAAGGAGAGCATGGTGCAATAATTGTGTACTTTTTCTGTAAGCAACATTTCCATCTTTGATTTTATCGGTCATCACCACCTTGACATTAATGGCAGAACTGAAAAACATCCATTCTTTTGTAGGTGCTAAGGCATTTCTTTCTCTCCCTCCCTCCTGGTTTTTCTACGATGTGCCTGACATACAAGTGGTACAAGAGTCACATGATGATTGTCTGCAGTATGCCCTTAGAAAGGTGTTATATTTTTATCAAGTTTTTCAAGTAGCAGTACTTTTTTAAAGTTTCTCGGTACCCCTTCAGTGTGGTGAATGGCCACAGTGAATATCCAGCTGACAGCCATTTATACAACCAAAAGCCAAATGTTCTTATTCATTCTCCAGATTGTCTTTGTGAACTGTCTATCTTCCACAATTTCTTGCTTCAGTAAGCTCAAATTACTTCAATGGCCTTGAGTGTTTAAAAACCTCTACTTAATTATGTGAGAGTCTTTTTTGAATCCTGGGAGATTCTCAGGTTGCTGACATAAAAATGCAAGGTTAAAAAAAGTGCATGTCTCCATCAATACTGAGATTGTCTGGTCCTTCTGCGTGCACTGCTTTTTCTAACCCTTCAAACTGCACATTTGTATGAGCATCAGCTAAAATCTGGCATTCAAAATAGAGCCTGAAAACTTTTCATCAATCATCTTTGTTGTTGTTTTTTTTTCTTATTTTTCTTTCTTTTTCCTTTTATTTTCTTTTCCCTTTTTTTTTCCTTACTAGCATAGTAAGAGAACATCCTATGTATCAGAATGTTCACTTGGGCTGATAACTTTTACGCTGGTCAAACTGTTTGAAATATCCAAATAAAACCATGGAAAGCCATGTTGAAGTAAAGCCATGAAAAAGCACAACTCTATCTGAAAAATACCATCAGGATCTTAACATGGAGGATATGTCCCAGTATCAGAAACATAAATATGTTAGTCTTGATAGTTTAGATCATAATAATAATGAGTTATTACTTTTCATCTTTATAGATGCTTCCTCAATAGAACTCCTAAATATGCCATTGTTTTGTGCTGGGTATAGGCTGTAATTAGTTGTTCTGACTCCTAATTGCATCATTATTCTGTTGCAAGAAATGTGACTTGATATTTAGGCATTGATTTTTTGTTTCCTGTATGTTTCTCCTTCTGAGCTGCTTTTTCATAAAGTGGCACTTATGGTACAGACGTGCCAATAACATTTTTTCCAATGCCTATAGATAAATTAAGTATACTGTGGCTTGAAAGAAAAATTGCTATTAACTGGTGTTCCACTACCTACAAAACATTTTAACTTCTTTCAGTTTCTATTACTGTGCTCTCCCTTGACTTTGTATAGGAAGTTGTTTTCCCCATTAGTGTCATGTGGTGCGTTTGTGTGTAGCATACTTGATGTATGGAACCATTGCAAACACCTAGTGCAAATAGCTCCACTTTTGGAATTGCATTGAAGATGAACTTTTTGACAGATGGAGCTGTTGATATGGTTTGGAAACAGGCCTGTTTGTATCAGTCAGTCAGGTACTCCATTTTTCAAAATGGAAAAAAAAAAAGATTTGAGATGAAAGAGGAGAGAGAGGCCACCCATCTCGTGAGAGCAGAGCTTGAGCTGAAAAGGAGAAATGCACTGAAGAGCTGTTTATGCTGGTTTATAACAATACAACAAATAAATTCCTTTTCACAGGCTGCACTTTTAAACAGAACATAGTTGCTTAACTTATCTCATCTGCAGAGTTATTCGGAAGCCAGGTGCCTAGCCTGAGGTAGTTGTCCATTTTGTCTTTGTAGCAGACACTGAACTAAGTGTTTTGGATTAGGTAATATGCTGGAAGCCACTTTGAGGTCTAGATAGACTGAGTAACTTGTAGAAGACTAAAGTTAGATGGAATCAGACATAGCACAGACCCTGTCCAGGAAAGCAAGATATGTATGAGACACTGTGATCCCAATTTCCCCAGAGAAGAAGAGGTCAAAAGCACAATGGTGGTTAAATTTATGAGGTTTTGAAGCTCAAATTTAGTTAATTTTATGATTGAAACTGCCTCCATGTTTTGTGGAAGAAATGGTGCAGTTCAGGTAACTTCTGACCATGTTTGCACTTCTTCATGATCTGTGTATTGTTTGCATAGTTTTCCTGCGCACAAAAAACTATTCAAGGTTCATTCTGTTTGAGACAAGAGATGGGTCATACGTGTGCTACTTCTGCTAAAACAAAGTCAGCTAAAGTTCACACCAACAGCTATGCTAACTAGGCTGAACTCATGTTAGTTGCTGCACCAACACACGGTATTTGGAAATTGCCTTATCTGTGTTTTACGGAACTTCAAAGAACAACAAATTCTGCCAGGCTTTCAAATGAAGAAAAGAACTTGGAGGAAATGTGTGACATTAAATAACCACGACAGATGTCCCTTACCAGCAGGATTCTCCTGGAACACACCCCTCTAACCATTTGTAGAAGGTTTTTTTTTGTGAAGACTGGAGTTCTGTTGGATTGACCCTGGCTGGGCTGACATAAGGACAGGGAAAGATCACTCCGTAGTTACTGTGACAAGCAAAACAGACTCAACCTGGGGAAAATTAATTTAATTTATTGCCAATCAAATCAGAGTAGGATAATGAGAAATAAAAACTAAATCTTAAAACA
Organism: Tetrax tetrax; assembly: GCA_009806455.1. Lineage (NCBI taxonomy): Eukaryota > Metazoa > Chordata > Aves > Otidiformes > Otididae > Tetrax > Tetrax tetrax. The sequence goes on along the minus strand of WHYT01016570.1, from coordinate 222,180 downwards.
CCTTCTCTCCCCTCCTCCCTTTCTCCTGCGCTCAACTTTACTCCCTAATTCTCAACACCCACCCACCCCACCCGACCCCCCCAGCAGTGCAGGGGGATGGGGAATGGGGGTTGTGGTCAGTTCATCACATGTTGTCTCTGCTCCTTCCTCCTGGTGGGGAGGACTCCTCACGCTGTTCCCCTGCTCCAGCATGGGATCCCTCCCACAGGAGACAGTCCTCCAGCAACTTCTCCAACGTGAGTCCCTCCCACAGGCTGCAGTTCTTCACTGACTGCTCCAGCGGGGGTCCCTCCCGGTGCAGCCCTTCAGGATCAGACTGCTCCAGCGTGGGCTCCTCTTTCCATGGGGCCACAGGTCCTGTCAGGAGCCTGTTACAACGTGGGCTTCCCATGGGGCCACAGCCTTCTTTGGACATCTTCCTGCTCCGGCGTGGGGTCCTCCACTGGCTGCAGGGGGATCTCTGCTCCTCCGTGGGCTCCATGGGCTGCAGGGGGACAACCTGCTCCACCATGGGCTGCACCATGGGCTGCAGGGGAATCTTGGCCAGGAGCCGCATTACTGCTCCTCTTCGCTGACCTTGGTGTCTGCAGTTGTTTCTCTCCCATGTTCTCACTCCTCTCTCTGGCTACAGTTACTGTTGCACAGCAACTTCTTTCCCCTTCTTAACTGTGTTATCACAAAGGCGTTACCACCATTGCTAAAGGGCTGGGCCTTGGCCAGCCACAGGTTTGTCTTAGAGCTGGCAGTGGCTTTATTGGATGTGGGGGAGACTTCTAGCAGCTTCTCACAGAAGCCTCCCCTGTAGCCCCCCAGCTACCAAAATCTTGCCACACAAACTCATTACAAGAGTATTTGAAGATTACCCGGTTAAGAATACAGCAAAACACCAAATAGTCACTGGGGAAAAAAAACATGTTGGGGTGAAGGTGCAGGAGCTGGAAATTTATGATAGTGTCATTTTTTCCTGTTTTCCTGTGAGCTGGGAAGAGGTGAGGAAGCAAGAGAGCTGAGAGAAGTGAAAATGAAGTATGCAGTAGATGACGTTTAACACTTTGAAAAAGAATCAGATAGTTCAATAATGGATTTTCTGTGTGACAGTCCTTCGGCAGAGCTGATTTTACCTGTCCATTAGTATGCTGTCTGTTTTGTCAGTCTAGCAAAGAGGAAAGAGTCTTTTGCTTGCTTTTCTGAAAGAACTGGAATTCTGTGGATCCCTATGCAGCTTTTAAATTAAAAAAATATTGTTTTGAATTAAAATACTGAATCCAGACTCTCCAGACATTAAGATGTGAAGTTTTTGTCTCACATCTAGTTAGTATTCAGGGAAAGAAGGAATGGGGTTTCAGGGTTGATGGAGCAAGGTAACACAATATGGAAATATTGCTTTCTGTGGGGTTGAGAGGCCATGAAGGGAAGATTTAAAGGTGTGTCTGGAGCAAAGATTTTTCTTATTACAACATTTTAGTTAATTTTTTTGGATATCTATGTTAAATTTTATTTTGGTACCTCCCTCCGTATGTTTGTCCAGAACATTGGCACAATAAGATGTTTCAAAAGGAAATTGCTAAAAATTAAGTCTGAAATATTCGCAAGCGTGCTTGTTTTAAGGCACTGAATATTTTAAGAGGCCATTCTTATACATAGGCAATTTTCTCAATGATAAGAACTCTTAGTTTGAGAAATTAATTGTCAGCATACTGACTAAATAAAAAAGTTCATTAAATTTTTTTGTATGGTCTGTAGTAGGGAGCTAATAACAATGTTTTGTCTTGTATTTCAATTGTGGTAGATGGGAATCAACTGGTATTTTAATAAAAATTAGTAGTGGCATTTATTTTTCATTAAGTGGTGTGAATTTACGTGATGCGTCTGAAACATAAAGAGCCTAGGGTGTGGATATGTGTGGTGAATGGATTTTATTTTAATGAATTCTAATATAATTGCCCTGTCTTGGCAATTAAAGCTGGGCATTAAATCTTAATTCATTAATTCCTTTGCATCCGTTTTTTCTTTGGGGAGAGCAGAGGAAGTACTAAAAATTCCTTTAAGCTTGTAAAGCTGGAAGACGTGTATGACAAATAGATTTAAAACGGATTACTAAGAGGTAGAACACAAAGGCAGAATTACATCAGTGTCAAATTCTGCCCTCAGTTATGTTCAGCCTCCTTGGTGAAGTTACAGTGATTTGAATTCAGCTTAGACTTGCATTGCTTGGATGGAAAATGCGTGCTCATCTGGGTATTTCTCTTTTTCAGTCATTCTGATATAGACCTAGCTACTGGGCATTTGTATTGTGCATTTTCCTATCCATATAGACGTCATATATTTGGGAACAGTTGCGCAAATTTGGGCGAAATTAGCTTATGCTTTTTAAACTTAGGTGAATTGCTTATCTTGTCTTGTGGTTTTGGACAATTTCTACTTTGGCTGATAAAAGTACAAAGGTGCAAAAGTAGTGTTGATAATATTGGCAGAAATATCTAAAACCTTTGAGAGATCATCAAGCCACCTTCTCATCTCTTGCCCTTCCTTAACACTATAACCACAACAGTGCCTGAGTTCTCTTCATTGATTCTGCTGGAGATGGGTTTCCAAATAGTGACTGGTACCCCAGTGGCTTTGTTGTCTCTCTATGTGTGTGGGTTATCTCTTTCAGCAGAACTGGACTAAACTGGAGATAGTAAGATGGTGTCTGAGGTGTCTGGCCTCATTCTTCAAATACTTACGAATTATAAGGCCATAGGTTTGAAAGAAGTTTTGACGTGAATAAAGCATGTGAAGCAGAAAGATTATGCATGTGTCCCATTTTGTAGTTTTGCTGTTCAGTGCTGTTTTCTAGGGGATGACTTCATAGCAGAGACTGAAAAAATATTAATAGTTCAACTATTTAAAAATGAGCGTGTGACCAAATGTCCTGCTTCCACAGTTTCCTAGCAAATATGCCGTAAAGAAAGAATCTCCAGATCCAGAGGTAGTGATGAGCTCAGCATGATCCCAAAGTTTGACAGTCTTAGTTCTGTTCTTCTAAATGCTGTCTGATGGTGTTATGTGCTGCGTTCTTCTGCTGAAGCAATTTCACACCTCATCTGCTAGAGATGAAAATGGCAGGGAACAAACTATAAATCCAGCAAAATCTTAGTTTAGTAGATATATCATCCTATCAGAACCTTTTCTCATAAATAATTAGTTCTTCACTTCCTCAATTCACTAAACTTACAAAGCTTTGGAAATGACATGAGGTGATGTTATCTCAAGAACCTCTCAGGCAGTTAGCTAATCCAGCCCTTCCCCCAAGGCAGCGTCAACAGTATCTGCGTCAGTCCTGACACTTATTCACCCTGTTCTTAAAGACCTTCAGTGCAGGACACTCCACAGTCTCCCCAGCAATTTATTCTGATACTTTCCTCTGGTACTCTTAACCATTAGAAATTTATAACCTGAACTTCCCTTTCTGCAGTTCAGACCTTTGAATTGAAAACTTGTGTTGTGCTCCTTTGACGTGACAAACAATTGGGTGTCCCCTTAAATTTAGTGACCTTTTCTTTGTATGAATGCTGCTTGCTATGTTTCCCTTCAGTGCTTCGGTGTTTAACCACAGATCTGATAGTTCTTCCTCACAGATTGCTTACTAGCCTTGTTAGCTCCTCTCAGGCTGATCAAAATGGGGCATTTCAAACTCCTGACAGCAGATACCAGGGAACCAAGTGTTTAGGAAATAGGAGGTCATCTTCTGTATGTGATGGTGCTCCTGTGTTCACGCCTGTGAGTTTGTATGTATGTGTGGAACAGTCTACCTATATGTGGGCATGGAGGTGAATGTATTTGATGCTGTTTTTGCAAATAGGCAGGATCAGAGGAGCAAGAATGATATGCAGTAGGATTTGAAATGGCACTTCTGCATTCTGTTCTTTCCAGTTAAGTTAGATAGTTTGAAAGAGATTCTTGTCATGTCAAGTGGTAATTCAGTTTCTATTGTGAAGAGTTGCTGATATGTTTTCCATGGACCACACCGGATGCTTTATGGCTCCCAGTTCCTTACTTCTAGGGCATGTGGACACTGGGGCACGTGTGGGTGTTAAGATCTTAATTATGCAGTTCAGTGATAAAACTTGCACAACTGGGACTGTCACAAATTTAGGATATTATCAGGGCATATAAACTACATCTATAATATTCCTCTTCCCCACCTTTTTCACTCCGTGGATTACTCAATGTGATATGGGTCTGAAGAGGGTTGTAATCTGTTCCATCCCCTTGGACTTGTTGACTGCTGGCGTTATGGATCTGGCAGAATTGCCAGAATCAGCAATTTGCCATGCACCTGAGGTTCTTTAAGCACATCTCCAGAGGTCTCTGATGCCCAACTTAACTCTTCTGACTGCAAGCATCGGCAGGTACTGTTCATTTGTCATTCCTGTTCAATAGTTCCACCTGACTTTGTGTGCTTTGAAAGCGCAGGGAACTGAGAGACGATGTCATGTGTGCACCCTGTTGTAAAATTCCAGGCATGAAATCTGTGAAAGTTTTCCTAAACTGGACTAGTAATTACTCAGACATACAAAGAATATCAGTCTAATGGAATGAACAGGCCAGTGGTGCGTTCTTATTGTTGTATATGACTGTTCATGTTTCATTTGACTGCTGTTAGACATTTGCATTCATGTGCTTGTCCCAGAACATGCATTTGAACAAAATATGTTTGATCTTTTTTCAGTATAAACTTTTTTTGCTTGTAAAATGAAAGAGAACTTGGGCATTTCTTTCCTGCACTTTGGATTTTTCCTAGGATTGTATCTTCCATTCATAATGCAACCCTGTGTTCATATTCCTTGTCCTTTTCACTAGATTCTCCAGTTTTCAGTTTGAAACAAATGGTATTTCCACATTGTGTGACATAATTTCACCGTCATTGCTTTCATCTGGTTAAATAATCCTTTAATCCATGGTCAGAACTAAGAGACCTTTTATCCTTTAATGTTTTTACTTATGGATGCCTATGTTATGCTATGGTACTGCAGATAAAGTATGATTGATCAGTTTATCAAATGACAGTTATTACTGGACCATTAATTCTGGCTATATAGATGATTAGAAGTACAGATTTTTTACACCTAGGGCCAGTGATATTTTTTTAATAATGTGGATTTAGAAGATACTTATACAAGCAGAAAATCGAATCAATATTACCATCAGTGCATTAAATTATGACATTTTATTAGAGAAGAATTCCTTTAGAATATAACAGTAGATACAGATGGGGGAAAAAACCTGCATGAGGATTACCAGGAAGGGTTTAGCATCTTTAAATTACTTTTTGAACTTTAAAGTATTGTGCATGCCCAAAATAATTCCTTTTGCCTGCAGGATATCGCTTCTATATGATTTATGTGTGTTCAGCGTGCACACCTGTCTACCTGAATCACTCGATGCTAGTGATGATTTAGCTTCTGTGCTTTGATTTGTGCAGTTTGAGATAGAAAGGTCTCCTGGATCAAATTAAATAAAAGAAAGGAAGGCAAAAATTCTTTGCTGTATGGAGGGCTGACTTTTTTTTTGCGTTACAGACAAGTGAATCATTGATATAACAAAGGATAACTCTGTTACTTAAACCTGATTCTGAGCAGCAATAGTGTGATTGAAATTCCTGTGCCAAGTAGAAGACAGGCTATGCAGGCAATGCCACCCTTTTCTGTACATCCTCTCTCTTGCATAGAATTTCTTCTTAATAGTTTGCACAAAGGTACAATTACACACCAATTAGACTTTCTTGGTGCTGAAAGCTCTCTATAACCTAGATGTCGTAAAGTGAGCACAGTTTCAATTTTCCTTGCCTAAAGGTATAAATGCACAACATATGCACAAATTTGGTCAATGGTCCTCTTGAGGGAGGCTTTCCACGTGCAAGGGGCAAGCAAATGGGCAGATAAGTTGTTCTTGATGATGTTCTACACTGGATACAGCCAGAGACTGCCTGAGAACGTGCTCACTCCAGTAACAGCAACCTCTGAGGACAAGTTGAATGGAAAGGGTGGTGGTAAAAGAGTAGTGGAGCACTGGATCCAGTTAATCTCTGCCTTCATGTAGCCCAGAACTGTTAGTTTTGTGGAGTACGGTCACCAATACATAGCACAAATCCTAATTCCTGTTTAGTTTATTTTTTACTACTACTTCTTAATATTAGTAACTCTTGTTTATAGATTGGAGTCTGTTTGCTTGTGTAGCAAATGATGTTTCCCATACATGCAAATCACATTGAACGAGTTAGGAACAAGCCGAGACCGTGATATAAAGTGTCTGAATTTTGTTTCTAGTTGGTTCGCTTGTGTGTTCCTCTTTTTTAATTCGCTTGTTTGCAATTAATGTTTTGCCAGTGTATTTTTGTAGGAGCAGATATGTGGTCAGACAGATCAGATTAGCCCCCGTGTTGTGGGCATGACAGTGGTGTTTTCCCCAACATTTAAGGTCATCAGAGAAAAAGGGAAAGATAAGACTACAGAGCAGTAAGATGTTTCCATAACTGTGGGGCAACTGGGAATCATGAATGAAAAGCATATGGAGTTGGAAATAGTAATACAAAGGATACTAAGTTTTTTTTTTAAAAAAAAGAGCTAAAAGGTCGACTTTCTACTCCTAGAAGTCAGAACTGCACATTCCAGGGCCAAAAAATAAGGTTGATACTGCAGGAGTTGAGAAAACAAAGTGAGTTTGTTTAAATATGATCTCACACAGTTATGCTCAACTAGGTAACTAGAAAAGCAATTAAGGGCAAGCCATCAGCGAGGAGACCTGCCAGAATGAAAATGAAACTGAAGATTACTGTTGTTTACCTTCAGCTTCTCTGAACTGAAATTACTTTTTGTTGCTTCTGTATTCAAACACAAAGACAAGAGCAATTTAATCTATTTTATGTCTTTTCAGAACCTCCTGATGGGAATCATCATTTTTCCAATCTGCCTTATTTGCTCACAGAGAAATAGAAAAGTGGCCAAAAGAATATTTTAACATGTTCCTTCAGTTGCAAAATATAGCATTTACAGTTTCTCTCGAAGTTTTCTTTCTTCTTCTACACCATAATTGTCCCTCCAAATGTGGTCTAAAATGAAGAATGTGTATCTTTATTAGGTTGTCACTAGGTTTGACAGTGTGCCATTTTCTTTAGATGGATATAGTGACATTGGCCATATTCTCATTAATTCATCATATTAGGATGTGTTAGTGTTTTCACTTTAATGTACCTTCACAGTGGAATTATAACCAATTTCAACAAAACCAGGTAATTATAGAAGTAAGATGTTGCTAGAAAGATTTGAGTAGTTTTTGCAGCTAGAGTCAGTCAATGAAAAAATATTCCTGATATGACTGTCATACACTGATTGCATGTAAATACTCATAAATATACCTCATGCATTCCCCAGAGCCTCTGTGTGTTGGATTCAGAGTTCAAATATATAAAAGTGACCAGGAAAACACGGATGAGGATGTGCCGTGTTCTTACTCAAACTGGGTAGAGTCTTATTCCTCAAGGATAATCAGCACATTCCTCATTGTGCTTTTATATTGAAAATTTGTAACCCAGTTGTCTCTTAAGAATTCAAGCTCACAGAAATTCGTTGTTTCTTTCTAATAATGAAAACATCTACCATATGAAACCAGCTCACCAGAAACAAAGCCTTCACCGTGGCTCCCTGCTTTTCATGTTCTTTCCCGGTGAGCTGAGGGATGGTCTTTCCCATTGCTTCCCTGAAGAGAGCAATTCAGTAACAGAACCTATGATTCTCCAAGGCCATGATGGCAGCAAGGAATGCTTTCATCTTCTCTTCCCATCTTTCTGCTGGACCTAACCCCAACAGAGATCTCAAAGAGGTTGTATAGCTCTAACAATTGTTTGCCCAGGCTAATCATAAACTTCTGAAGAAGGTAGTCTGATTCCTCATAAAAATTCCCCCAATACTTTATCAAAACCCCTGTGCTGTAATTCATGTGGTGTTCTTTGTTCTGTCTTCATAGATGTGAAGAACAGTCTTCAAGGATAACTGCTTGCTTTATGACAGGCATTTGCTCATTTCAAGATATATCATGGCTCCCTGTCGAGTCTTTTCTTTCTTGACTAGTTCAATCTATTTCCTTTTTCCATTTCCTTAGAAGTCATATTGAAAATTTTATCAATCTTGCTGTTCCCCCCTGAACTGTTATCCTCACCTTATCCTCTTATTCCATATATCTTGTTTGTACTTTTACCCAGGCAGAACCATATTCCAACTAAGGGCATCAACAATGCTTAATATAGCAGCATAATTATTTCCCATGTTTTAGTCAAGACTTTCCTGCTAATACACTCCAGTAAAAACAGTTTCCTTTTTTGCAACAGCTTGACAGTTTTGATTCCTATTCAGCCTGCAGTCCACTGGCATTCTGGGATCCTGTTTTCTATTATGTTACCTAGTCAATCCCCATTTTGTGTTTGTTCCTTTGATTTCTGCTTTGTAATGATGCTGCTTTGTATTTGTGTGTGCTGACTGTTGCCTTATTCATTCCTCCCATTTCCCAAGATCATTTTTCACTGTAACCTCCAGAGCATGACAGCTCCTTTCCACGTTTCTAAGGTTTATAAACCGTTCCATTATCCAAACAGTTGATCTATCTTTTTAAATCTCAAAATACCTCCTCATTTAATTGAATCATGCCAATTAGCAAAAAAAATCCCTCATGTGAAGACAGACTAACATAAAAATGAAATAAAACTCTTCAGATCCCTGTGGCCGTTTTTAGGCATTTTATGCTGGCTGGGTGATTTTGCTTGTTGATGTTTGGGGAGTTGAGAGGAATGTCGTCTGTTTAGCAGTTAGTCTGAGTTATCCTTGAATTATGTACATTCTCTGAGGATTGAGCCTCTGGAGGCCATGAGCCTGCCCAGCAGTCCATAGGAAAGGAACAGATGTACCAGCTTCATGGATCTGTGGGAACAGGATTCTCATCCATGGTAACGTTTGTTCTATTTGGCAAGGAGATTATCAAAACTTGTCAAAACTGGGAGCCTGGTTTCTCACTTTTGGGAACTGAGCATCTTTCCCTGTCAGTGTCTGCACCCAAATCAAAGCCATTAGGAGCAAAGTACTAGTTCCAAGGTACGGCAAAGTGACAAAGAAGTCAAAGTGGTTTTGTCAGGGTTTTTTTTTTTTTTTTTTTTTTTTTTTCCTCCCTAATCAGAAGCTAAGCTGTTGAAAACTTAACAAGAGGAGAGATATTTCATGTAAGGAAAATCAACTATCTGAGGCTGATAGCTGCAACAGGCATAGAACAAGAAATGGAAGTCACATGTCTCAGTACATAAAAGAAATTTGAGAGCATGTCCTTTGTGCACTGCCCCTGTGTCTGTGCTGCCTGCAGGGGAGCTGCTGTGGCTGGAGCTATGGGCAAATGGTCTGTGATTGCTGGAGTCAGCACCAGCCTATGATGATGTGGTGGCAGGCAGCTGCACCACCAAATCCTGCGGTTTCTGTACCAGCAAGGACCAGAATATTTTTTGTGGCCAGTCCTTCCAGCTTTAGAGCTTCTCTGTGTCAGCAGACTTCCAAATCAGGATAACATTAAATAGAACCAAGTGTAACTATCCTGAAGTGAATCATATTTACAGTAATATTTGATGCTTTTCTTTGCGTTTCTCGGTTTTATTTTCACTAGCTCGGTGCATGGGGGAAAACATTAGTGCTCCTTGCACAGGCACATTGTCATATGGTCTCTGCTGTGGAGTCTGAGTGACAGTTATGTAAAATGCACTCTGATACCCATGTGGTGTCACTTTAGCCTTTAACAATAGCAAGACGTAGAGGTATGTGTGGTAAACAGTTTAATTTGGTCAATAGTTTAATTTTGTCTGCAACTTAATGACATTTTAAAGTATGCGCTGGCATTTCTGCTAGGCTGCCTGCCATCATTTTTGCCTTGACATGGCAAATAAAGGCTTACTAACTCAAGAAGGAATTAGCATGAATCATGTCCATCAATCTCCATAAAGAAGCATTATGTTAGTAGAATTTTATTAACTCTGAAGTAAAGGCGGTATAATTGAAGAGAAATGTGTGCAGCAACTGATAGGGTTGTTTTAAGAAATCCTCGACATTGCTAGTTTTCATTCTTTTTGAGCATAATTTTAATTCAAGTTTGCATTTTTTTTTTGTTATCACTCCTCAGCCTGTGGACAACAGATAAAATATTTTATTTTGAGAAGCTTTGCAGAATAACCTGTGTTTCTTAGCCATCAAAAACTACTGACTGACCTGAAATCAGATAAAGTGCAAAGAGGAAGGTACATTCTATCACCTCTGTGCTGCCAAGTCGCTTCTGGTTCAGCTGGCTGTTATTAGCCCTATCTAGCAAAATAGTTCATAGCATCCTATATTGATAGCGGAAGATAAATGTTACAGTAAATGCACTTTAAAAGTTCATTCCAATTTTGGAAGCATTACTAGTAGCTGAAATAGCCAACATTTTAGGTATGAAGAGTATCACTGGAATTGATATTACCTCTGCAAAAAGATTCTGAGAATCTGTTATAAATTGGCCTGGCTATTATGAACACATTCTACTTTATAGCATTATATACTGCACAGCATGTACAGTTTGGAAAAAATGGACATAAATTAACCTTGTAGATGGTTTCATATCTTGTATTAAATGAACTGCTGTGAGTCTAATCAGAAAAGCATGGAAATAAAAGAGATTCCCATTGAATTCAGTGGTCCTGGGTTCAGATCCTATGTGTATGTGATTATAAAAGTCATATTGTGACACATTCACGTGCCAAGAAAATTCACGTATTTTCCCTCAGTTACTTAACATTTGATGCTGTGTGTTTTTTCATTAGTTAGATTCAGGAATGCCTTATGCATCAGTATCACTCTTCCTTTCCATGCAGAGCTCCTGTTGACTGCAATAGGAGTTTTATGCATGGAGAGACAGTAGGGTCAGCCTTAAAAAGGTGAGTGAGCAAGAAATTATCTCCTCAGCCTTCTTTACTCAGTGTGTTACACAAGCTCGGTAACTTTTCAATTGTTAATTACAACTGACATGAAATAAGTTTTTCTGTTCCTTCTAAGGTGTTGTTTTACAAGGTTTCCTATAGGTTCTCCATTTTTGAGTCAAAGTGTTTGTACTAATCGTGTATCTGTAGGCAAATTGTGGACATTACCAAACATTGAGACACTCCGGTAATCATTCAATGTATACCTCATCCCAACCTCTCTCAGGTTCTGCAGACCTGTAGTTCTTTAGCTGAAACCCACAACATTGAAATCAGAATGGGGTTTTTAGTTGCTTGAGTAGATCAGTGATACAGTTTTTAGTGAGATTAACATTCCCAATATACTTGAAAAATCTATCTAGTCCTTCATGTAGTCCAACGAAATAACTGTCCTTGGTCTCTGGAAGTCTTTTCTTTCCTCTCAAAAATACTGAGAAAGCTGTTTAACTACAGAATGAAGGAGCTGTGTTAACTTTTATTTATTACCTAGGCATGATTTGCTGCAACTGCATCCTATGCAGGGAGAACTTACTTCGGTTGAGAAGTGTCCTGATGATACTTAAACTGAGCAAATTTCCCATATCCTTGTACTACCTTATGATTTCTTTATTAGCAGCTGAGCTATGAAAGGGAAAAACAGACAAAAGTGCATTAATTCTTTGCAATCGGATTATTAGAGATGCGGCACTTGAAACTGATGATGATTAAATCCAGAGTATTTTTTTACTTGCAGCTCTTTGGTTGAGATACCCCAGAGATCAGATACACATTACATTAATAATACTGAGTTGTCTGTTGCATCAGTTCACTTCATCAGCTTTTTATAGGGTAGAATTCTTTGTTATTGGGTTCAGGACCCCAGATGAAGCAATGCTGTGACCACCTCACTCCTGTGAGTTTCCCCAACAGAGAATATAGTAAAGAGATTGGTAATTGCTTTTGTGAAATGCTTCAGTTTGATGATATGCGCAAGTAAACATCTAGATATCTAGAATCTCAGATCCCTCACAGGAGAATTCCCTGGATTGTTAAAGAGACATCCTTCTCTTTTTAAATGTTATTTAAGATACAGAATCAAATTGGATTTTTTTTTTATTAGAGACATTAAAGCCTGTTTCTGCTTTGCTTGGTCTCAATGCACCAGTATTTTTAAGCCTGCTAAATGCATCTACCTTTGTCACTGATGTTTGTGTATCTCAGTGTTTTCTTTACAAATCCACATTGTTGCTTTCTGAATCAATTATTGTTTTGTACTCACCATGATAAAAGCAAAAAGCCATCTTTTGTTGCAGCTCACTTATGTCTTCACTTAGTTTATTCTCAGTCAGGTTGCCCAAAACCTAGCATGTAACTCAGACTTTGGATCTGCAGCAGCTTAAGCCTTTCTAATTCCTGATTTATGTAGACCTGTTCTCCTTCCCAACCCCAGCTGTGCTTTCCTTCAGCTCACTTGGACTTTATAGAGGATATCTTGATTCATTTCTTTCTTAACTTTCAAGTGAACGTACAGCTTCTGTCTGGTTGTTTTTCTACTCAGAAGCCCAACAGAGGTTACTCACACAAGCTACTAGCGATTCTGTTCAGTAAAAGTAGAAAGCTCTGGTCTCTGCTCAAATAATCTTGAGCAAGAGCCCAAAATTGAATTCAACAAACAGCAAAGAATGGAAAAAAAGCTGGAGAGGAAGAATGAAAGATTTCATTAGAAGTACTGATAGTATGGCAACATAGATTAAATAGGTGCAGTATTGAGACAGACATTTTTATGTGGGATTTTGTAGGAACAACTTCTTAATGCTTTTTCCAACTCAAATTGAGGATTGTAACATTTGGGGCTATGCCGTGAGTCATGTATGAAGGTATTACATGATACTTGTATGAGGTATTTGACTCATTTATTATAGATATGGCATTACAAGAAGTAGTTCTTAATCAAGTAGTTGTCAAGATATAGATCACCAAGTGATAAATATGTAAATCCATAAGTTTAAGTAGGTCTGTGCAAGAAAAATTTACATCTCCAAAGGTAACTCCTAGTGTCCTCTAGCAACTAAAGCTTCAGAAGTGGGCTGTTAAGAAGGAAAGCTTTAAATTCTTTAGTGGCAGATCATTTTGCTGCTGTATAACAAAGGTGGCTAAAATATGGGAAAATTCAAAGCTTGCAATTTTTTCATTACTTTTAAAATTCCAGATAAAATAAAATAAATAAATAAAAGACACTGAGGGAAACAGCATTTGCATTTCTTCTAACTTGGGGCCCAATTATCAAATTCAAATATTTTACTGTATTTTTTACTGTGTAGTACAACTCGACAAAATGGGAGAAAAATTTCTTGGATGAGCCTTCAGAAAAAAAATACCTCAATGGAGGTATGATAATATGTTGGGTTTGGATGTATCTACTAAGCCTGTAAAATGCAGTCTTTTTTGTTTTGCTTATGTATCTTGTGCTGTATTTACTGGAAATTCATGATTGAAATAAGCATAAAACATTCATGACACTTGATCCTTTTGTGCATTTTGCACAAATGCGTTTTGCATTTTGGATTGTGCATAAACAGGTCAAACAACTGACTTCCACGATTCTTCACATGTAAACATTTTGTAGAGGATGTCATGTCCCTGAACTTCCTGGAGGGAGATGAGATGGAAAGAACAAGAAAAAGAAAATACTTTTTCAGTATGAGTTGGTTCTTCAGTTTGTTGGAAATTACAGAACCACTATACATCCAGGACTTCAAATCAACAGATGTCAACATCAGGTACTTGGCACTGCTGAAAATGAGGATCTTGGAACTTCCTCATTAAGGAATTCAGTAGAATTGTCTTGAGTTTCTTCTCTTCCCACTTGATCTGTTCCTTTTGCAATGTGCAACCTGTCCCATGGCTGGGCCAATGGAGCTGACAGCAACTTTTTTAGTAGCATTTTTGTAGGCTGTTGTGTCAGAACAGTGGTTGTTGTGTAGGCCATGTGAGGTTGACTTGTAACTTTCCATTAACCAGGGAAACTGTGCTACTTTATTTCAGGACTCTTCAGAGAGAGAATGACCTAGGATAAAAATTGGTGGTTGGTAGTTGATATGATGATCTCTTAAAATTCAATTGCAGTCCATTTAAATGATTGAATAGCATCAGCAACAGGGTTAACAATGGTTCTCTAGTTGCCTTGAATATGGAAGTTTGCTGTTTATTCGAAGTTATCTACTTCTGAGTATGTAAAAAATGTTTCACTGGTTTGCAGAGTGGGGAGAAATTAATTTGTCATTTGAAGGTCTGATAAGCATAGTGTTGAGGGCTGGAAAGAAAACAGTTCCCAATTAAGTGTGGCAATAATAGATGGATTACATTCACATAGCAGGAAAATTATCTGTTGCCACTGATTTAGTCTGGAATTTATTCTTGGGTTTCACCTGGAAAATAGCTGCTGATATTCTACTAAAATTTGCTGCGTGACAGGCACATCGTTATTTTACAATTCTTCAAAAGTCCAAACCTTTTCACTGAAATGAAAGCGTTTTGCTTTCTTTGTTGCTTATTCCGTAGACATAAACAACTCTCTTCATTAAAACTGTACAATACAGTGAAAAGAATTTTTTATTATTCATAAGTAATGGCTGTTGGCCTGGAGAGCAGCCAGTGAAATGAGTGATATAATGGGGCCCTTGATTTTAAAAAGTTTTATTTGTATTTGAGCTCTGGCAGGAGCCTTTTATTGAATGAAAGCTGTAATGCTCATAATAGATTTTGCAGGATGGAAGATCGCCTCCAAACCTACCATAAAACCGTGACTTAAGTGACAAAGTTAAGCTCCTGATCATTTGTGTCTCCTCAGATTTGATTAAATTAATGAAAAATATAGAAAATATAAATGCAAACAATGTTGAGAGGCATTATGGATAACTTCAAGTTGTTTGTAAATAGATAAGGAATGACCAAGTTATCATCAGAATAGGAGTAAGATATAAGCCATTTGAACCTGTTCAGCATTTTGTTAATCTTCTGTGTTGTTGGAACTATTTGCTCAGGTGCATGAAGGATTAAAAAGTGCACACCAAGTATTTCAGCAGGGAGGCAGTAAAATTGTGAAGCCATGATAATAACTTTGGGGGAAAAAAAAGGGTTATATGAGTTTTCTGGCATCTGCATTTTGGCTGCTATCAGTCCAAAACTTTCATGGAGCAAGTCTGTATTCTAGCGTTTGGTTTTTGGCAGTGGGAAAAAGTGGAAGCTTGAGCAACATTAAAGTTGTTAATGTGTTGTAAAATAATGAATGGACAGAGCTACCAAATGTCATCACACAAAGAGATGCACTATTTTTGTAAACTTGAACATTTATTTATTCCATTTTCTTCAGTTGCAGTTAGCGAATTGAAAATTGCTTTAGGGACACTCGGATAAGTAGAAGATAAATTATTTTGTTTAACTGATGTGATCTTCACTGCCAGCCAGTAGTCTATAGTGTAAACAGACATCACAGCATGGTTTATGACCACTCCATAAATTGCCGTTACCTGAGGAAGGGGCTTTGTTTTGATATCCCTCAGCGTACCTGTGCATTTTAGGTCTGTTAAATTAGAGGATTTGAGAATGACCAGATACTGGATCTGCCATAAAGGTCACATTACTGTAGAGCTTGAGTCTCCTCAAGATGAAAGTTATAGCTGTCCTTACTGGAAATAGAAGCAAATGTGTACTCTTTCCCTATGAGCAAACGTTTGCCCAACAGTGCTTAGAGAATTCTAAGGTCAGCTGTTTGGACAGGTGAAGGCTGAGCTGTTGCAAATGCTGTTCAGATTTTCCTTTACCTTGCTCATTAGCAAAGTTTAGGTGCATATGTGACCCTACTGATTTTCAGGAGAGATCAGAATGTTTTCCCCAGAAATTCACCCAAATTAAGGGTACACTATATTAATTTTGGATTGTATGGAAAGCAACAAAATTTTTCTTCTGTTATTTCTTAAATAAAATTTGTCGTGGAAGTTGGTACTTCAGCACAGCAGCTGTTCTCAGGTAGTGCAGAAGTACCCTTCCTTCAACTTTTTTTTAGGCTCATATACAGAATAGTTCTTGAAAAACCTGTAATTTCTTCTGTTTTCCCTGTAAACCTTTCTTTAAAAGCTATTGCTGGCAAATCCTCAAACTGTTCTTTCAAGTCTTATACAAAGTAGTAAATGTCTTTGATACATAATAAGATGATTCAAGATATGCTTACACAATTATATTAGCTAAGCTAAAAAGGATGGGGCTTTCACTTTTTATGCCTCATCAGTAGAGCCCTGAGAGCATGAAAGTCTTCATGGGGGGAAATTGTTACCCGAGTGCTTAATTTTGACAGATGCTGTGATCTGTAGTCTTGCATGGTAACAACTCTCATTGAAATCAACAGGAGGATCAATAGGAAGAAATGCAATATTCTATAGAAGCTGCTTTTTGCTCTCCTAAATTAAGCTTGACTTAGGATGATGGAGATTTTACTGTTTCTGGATAACTCTATTGTTGTAGTGGAGATAAACCAATAAACAATGGGCCTTATTTCCACTTGAAATGACTGTTCTCTTTATCTGTGCAAAATGGATATAGGAGATTTGGCTTTGTTAGCAATGATGTTTTTATACCTACTTTACTCTGACTCTACATAAGCGCAAATAACTGCGTGTTTTTATGGAAAGAATCCTTACTGGTTCGTACCTAGTTTTCATAATATACAAAATTTGTTTATTGTTATTCTTTGGCTAAAGGCAGCATTTGTTGAGAGATCAAGTGATTAGAATCGCACAGCTACTCTATTCAATTAATGCTATCTTTACCGTCAAGAACCTGCTATTGACAATAAAATATATTTTGAAATGTAGCTTTCTACAGCTGAGTAACTATCTGTACCAGTGGTATCAGCTCCAGTCCCCCTTGCAACTATCTGTGAGATTTTGGAGACATCTTCCATTCCAACATCATACATCACTGAATCTGCTCTCACAGCTTCTTGTTAATATTCATGAAACATGCCTTGCAGATTTGTATTGCAAAAAGTCTTAATACCTACCACTGTGCACATCATTTGGAATGAATGATTTTCCAGCTTGAACATTACTAGCCTTGTTCCTATTTAAAAAAAAAAAAAAATCCATATTTTATGTAAGCAGCTTGTTGGACAAATTATTTAGATTATGAAAGTTTTCCTGTAGGCATGTTTGTTGCTTATCTTAAATTTTTAAGGATTTGGTAATGTAAAGCAGCCTGCATCAAACAGGCTCAACTCTTTGAGTTTATGTGTAATGACTGCCCCAGGAATAGAGAGCAGGTTGTGGGAATTGCATTCCAGTCAATGCATGACCCAAGCTGAAAGGTTTGCCTGTAAAACTTTGTTAAAGGAGTGACTTGAGATACTCTGTCCAATTTTCAAATGTGATCTGCCACTTGATAGTTTTGAAGCCAATGGTACTTAGGCTCCTAAAGGCGGATTTAGTGATGTCATTTAAAGATATAATCCCTAGTGATATCATCTCTAGAATTGCTCTGGCAAGCAACTCTGTTTGAAATACCAGTTTAAATAGATTATTATGATGCTTCTTGTACATACTGCATATGGATCTTAACATATATATACACCTTTAAAACTCTGCCTCCTGACTTCCAGGGTCCTCAAGATGAATTTTGGAAATGAGCAATCTTATTTCTGAAAATGTTTCCATAGGCTAGAGTTATTTAAAAAATTACGATGATTAGCCAGGTTTGACTCTTTTATTTTTTTCAGGGCTAAGTCATTGTCACTGCAAAATTAAATTTTTAATTAATGAATCCTTTTGAAGAAAGTTGCACAGAATTCAAGGTGGGGAAAAGACAAAAAAGTTGTAGGCAATTAACAAGAAGCATTTGCAGCCAGATTGTATCAACCAGCTCTCAGATGTAGCTGAGCATGGAGGTCTTGCGGGTCAAATCTTGAGTGAAGTGAAATCCCTTGCCAGCAGTCAAGACCCTGGCAGTGATTGCGTGTGAAGCCGAGAACCCCGCGTAGCCCACCATGCAGTGGACAGATGGGAGCCTAAGGAGCACGTAGGAGCAAGGGGGAAGAAGAAACTCTTCCTAAATATTCTCAGTGTAAACCAGCCAAAATTTCAACTTCAGGGTTAGCTGCAGTTTCCTCTTTTAACTGGATTGTTCCACCACTGGTACAACTCTGAACGTCTGTTTTGGTAAAATCTGAAACACTGTCTGCGCTTCTAATGATCTGCTTAGCTTCTGTACGTGCAGTCAATAACTGGTACTACTTGTTACAAATTACACCAAATCCAATCTGAATCCAACGCAAATAATACTTTAACCCATCTGGAATATTTCTGAATTTTGGACTGGAATGGGTTGCTCTGATTCTCTCTGGAAGGTTCCATATGCCTTTGTAATAATTTCCATATTTCTAGCATTGATCTCCAGTTAATGCAATCCACTTGCCTGACAGACTTTATGTCCTGAAGTCAAGATTTTCCTTTGTTACATACAGAGAGATGAGCAATCAGCAAATCCAGTGAAATCTGACAGTCAGTCTCACATTAGGCTGCAGCATTTTTAGAGACAAAGGCATAAATATGCATTAGTAGCTTCCACAGACTTTTGGAAGATTTTGTTAGCTGCTTCTCTTTCCTGATTTTAGTTTGGAAGTGAACTAACTCTTTTCTATAACTGTGTGGTTTTGAATTAACAAATTAATGACAAGTGAAGTGAAAAGAGGTTAGGTTAAAGTTGCTTTGCCAGATCATTTGTAATTGGCTGCTTTTGTGACAGTGACCGATGAAGTTTATGGAGTTTTTTTGATATAATCTATATTCTGTCGGAGTGTGCAAACCCCACGTTGAGAGAAATGTTCATTTACAGCGTTACAAGAGAGGTGCAAGGAGTAAATAGTTAATTAACAGATAAAGACCCGGGAAGATGGTGGTTAAAAACATGGCATAATATCTGGATTCTGTGGGCAACAGGAAACCTGCTGGAGGTTGGAAAAGGGTCTCCTCTAGCAGCAATTTACTTCTTCAAACAGGGAGAATTATGTTAGGGTGTAATCAGTGGGCAGTATCATAACATGCCTGCTAACATTGAGAAGAAAAATTCTCTATGGAGAGAAAAGACAAAGCCTAAACATTGCATGGTTTTGATTCTTCTTTCTTCTCCTGCTGAGTAGAGAACATAATGTTAGAAGTGAAGCTACTCCTTATAGGTACGTATGAGGAGACAGCACGAAAAGATCAAACAGTGTTCGTGGAAAAGTACCAGCCTCCAGTCTTTGAGCAGATGGACATGAAACGGGATGTGTTTACTATTGAATATTCTTCAGATCACAGTGGGTGCTGTATGAAAAGGCAAACAAAACATGAGCAGAAGTACTGTTCCACAGGCCACCAGCAATTACTTAGCAGCAGAGATCCACACGAAGCTCCAGGAGCACTTCAGGAATATTTGCAAACCACAGAAATGGCACAAGAGAGGTACTCAACCTGTGCAGTCAAGGATCTGACTAAACACTAAGGGACTGTTTAGCTAAGCTGTGCCAAATGATTGGCTCATGCAATTATCAAATCTTAAAAAATTAGTTAATTCCTGGTAGATTAGTAATAAGAACAAAAAAATCAAATGAACATTTGGAGAATCTATCCAAAGTCTCTCAAGATCTCCAAGCATTTAAAAACTCTAGTGAGCAGGCTGATAGTGAACAAAGAGAATAAAAGGAGCAGACAGAGATAATTCATTAAGTTAGGGAATTAATGAAAACAGAAGAATGAAACACAAGTGATGTGAAAATAGAAGCATACAATTAGTAGATAAAACACAATAGAATACCTGTGGGTAGTGCAGAAAATAACATGATAATGGAAAATAACCAGCGTAGAGACTGTAATGGCAACAAAAGAAATCAAACTTACAGATGGGAAAATTGAAGGGAAACTGCATTTTAGCAATTTAGCTTACCACATACTGGACATCAGCCAACAGATGCAGATGCTGGAGAACGTCATTTGGGGTCAATCTAGCAAGTGGACAAACGTCAATGCCACAAGCCAAAAATACAAATAGGACACAAGGATCTGCATAGAACCGATGATATAATATCCTGTAGATATGAAAAGAGAGTGGATTCAAAATTTTCTTATAGAGAGGTTAAGCATATAGTGGCCAGGCACATGAGGAGGCCCAGTGAGAATTTAATTTTTAAGGCCTGATTAGAAAAAGCTATAAGGAACAAAGAAATCTCTTGACACGTAATTGCCAGATATGTAAGAGCTCCACAGATGGCCTCAGTTGCTATCCAGTGCCAGTGCTTCTTGTCCAGATACAGGTCTAGGGGGATATCTCTGCATTCAGCATCACTGGAAGCAGCAGTGGTCAAGGAGGCAGCAGGCAGAGAGGAGAAGCAGCACACAAAAGCTGGAAGCCAATACAGTCAGCAAGGTCAGAGTCTCCCATGAACTACAACCTCAAAATCCTGTCAAGATCAAAATATTTCCACTGGACAAATCAGTGACTTGGAAGCAAGATATAGGCTACATAAGCAAATAAATCCTTTTTCATATAACGTGTCAACCAGTGGGTACATTTTTCATAAAACCACTAATACATTCAGTAACTACAAACAGAAACCAAAATTATCTCCTGAAGCTGGCACTCTAGTGAGATTTAATTAGTAGGACACAAAAGGAATCCATGGCAAAGACACCAGACTGTCCAAACGCCACCACCACAGTGCCAACTATAACACATTCTCTAATCATCAGAAGGAAGATTTTCCCAGATTATTCATTAAATTGCCTGCAGGTTATACAGAAGGCTTTGTGTAATGTGAAGGCTTTGAAGTAGGACCCAAAAAAAAAAAAGGCAGTAGAAAAATACTTCTGTCTGAAATAAGAGTGATAAACTTAATCATGTAGGGACCTTTACCATATTCAGTGCATTTTTACCTGTTTTATGGCAGTAAGATTTTAAGGGAGTATATCAAAATGCTGAATAAGCAGTTCATTATACTCATGCTTAATATTGGGGTTTTTTTAGATAGAAAGCATTTTGTGCTAGAGAGCTTCCTAGTAACGTGTTATATAATATGCTCGTATGCAGCAGGTAATATGTAGGAATATGGAGAATGATAACTGCAGGAAAGTTTCTGTTGGGCATGGAATAGAAGGAGGACAGAATTGCCTGTCTTTTTGTACATCAGCACTATCAAAATACCTAGCTTTGAAGAATTTTAACAGCTCTGACAGGACCTTGGACTCATTTTATATTGGCATTAGAGAATCTACTAGTAAAAATTAATGTATAAAATACTTGTGGTTAACCAGTTTGTGTCTTGTCCTGCTCTGGGTGAAAAGAAAAATGAAACCTTTCTCCTTGCCTGACTGCATATCCATATAAACTGTTTTTTGCCGAAATACATCATGAAGGGGGAAAAATGAAACATGAGAATTGTGTCGCTATAGGTAATAGTAAGTTTAGTCTGATAATACTACAGATATGAGTTCTAAAATGGAAAATACGTATCAAATCAATTTTCCTATGGAAATTTTGCAGGCAAATTACAGGGAGGAACAGATCAAAGTCAAACTTTTCAGTAACAAGAAATCAGAAATTGTAATATGTTAGCACCAAATCGAGAATGTAACATTTAGGTTTGCATTCTGCAGATAGTGGTTTTGTATTTTTAGTCCTTGTAGAATGTTTTTTTTTTTCTATCCTGATCTACCTGCATGATGTATTTCTGTAATGCAGTGGCTTTCAGCTAGGTAGTCCTCAAACCCCCTGGGGACGTTATGGGCTACTTTAAAGGAGCCTGGAAAAGGGAACCACAGGTAGTAAACTTGCTGCTAAAAGAGTTAAATTTGCTTTTCTCCCGAACTGAATGTTCCTTATTGGCCTGAAAATCAAAGACAGTTGAAAATCAGTGGTATTATGATTTTATTGTTCTCTAATAGCAAAGACAAACAGGTAAATACACCAGTTTATGGAAATTCAAGTTCTATTTATACTTTGTGACTTCCATCATTATGCTGATCTCTCAAAATATTTATTTTTGCATCTCTTTTAACTAAATTTAAGTTCTTTAAAGATATTTTATATAAAGTAATATACCTTTAGCCATGTTCAAACAAAACCAGCATTTTGTAATCTTTTTCACCAGCTAGAAATAAAGAGTCTCTTGATATCTGGCTGAACAAATTGTTATGAAAATAGTTTTATATCCTCTGCCTGTGGTAATGTTCTTCATTTACTACTCCTATTAAGTAAATTTAGAATGCTTCTATCAATTTGAGTAAATCCAAAAGAGAAGATGTTTTCTTGCACTTCAAAGTACTCTGTCTCAACTTACACCGCTTAGATATTTTTTCACAAAACCTTTGAGGTTTTGGTAGCATTGGCTTAAAAAAAAAAAAAAAAAAAAAAAAAAA
>WHYT01016570.1:61446-199302 GCA_009806455.1 Tetrax tetrax | reverse complement strand
ATTTTCTGTAATAGTAAAACTACACTCCCAGGATAGCAGCAAATTGCGCTGCAGGCTCTGCAAGTTTAGCCACAGATAGGGTTATGTGACTAGATCCTGACTATGTAAAGGTCTTGCTTAGAAGAAAGTCCTCTCCAGGTTCTAAGCATCTTATTGAAGGAATTAATATTTTTCCTTTTTCCTTCAGGCTGATTTCTTGTGAACTCAAAATTTCTCTGTTTAGTACATTTGTTGGTGTACCAAAGTGATTGCATGATACACTGGTTCTGCATAGAAAGATGTAATAGACAAATGCACTGCTTTTGTATTTATCTTTTTTTGTTTTGTTTTAATTATGAAAGGTAGCATTTATGTTAAAATTATTGTCTAAATCCATGAGAAAAGTCTTCTCCCAAGATTTTGACAGAAGATTTTGGTGTTTGACTTGAGCAAGTGTAAGCCTTCTGGTGCAATGATTGATTTTGCTTTTTTCACATGTACCTCATTTGAAAATGTAAACCATACACCAAAAGATACAAACATGCCGGTTTCAGTGGATGAATATTCCCATCAGGAAAATGTCATTCTTTGCTTATGACTTTTGGAATGGTTAGAGTTGGAAGGGACCTTCAAAGGTCATCTAGTATTGCCCTTTGAGTTAGGGAGATTGAGTGGTAGTAATGTCAAGAAACATCCAGTTTCTTTGCTTTAAATTTATAAGTTCAGTAGTCTGTAACCACAAATAACCTCAGTTTCCAGGGATGTGAGACCAGTTCATCGTCTTTATGGATCTTAAATTTAGCCAAAACAATAAAAGCAAGTTCCACAAGGAAGCTCATTTGCTACCAAGTGACAGTAGCCTTGAGTTCCCATCTAGAATCTGACAGCAATACTCCTAGGAGAAAGAATTGAAAAGCAAAGGTAGCAGCCTCTCATTTCCCCCCTCATTTTCAGCATTATCTGCAGAATAATTTAAATATCTTTATTTGAGTTTTTAAACCTATCATTAGTCCATATCGTTAGGCATCTTCAGATATTTCTCATCAGTGTTCTTCCCCCAACCTGTCACTTTGATTAAATAATTTAGGAATAATGTAGCAATAAAGATTGTTCCTCAGAACTGCATGAAATGAGTTCTTTTTTTCAGGTATGCGTTGAAATTGGACTTTTCCATTGAATCTCACTGTTGGCATAAAGCTTTATGAAAAACATTAATGTTAATTCAAATGTTTTCAGATCTCTTGTGTTAAAAAAAAAAACCAACACATTTTTGTCATTTACTTTCCAAACACGTTTTTTAAAGTATTTCTGCTATAATAGGAAAACAATAAAATTCAAAGAAACGTTTGGGAAAGAAACCAAGAAAAATCCCAGAGTTAAGAAAACTTCTCTTGTTTCAAGAGTATGACACGGAATAAGGCTTGTTTTTAATCTTGGTTTCCAATATTCTTTAAACAGAAAGCTTAGGCTGACATTGGTAGCAGTTTTTCCTGAAAATGGATTGCTTTATCAGATCCCAAAGCTTTTATTTCACCTGGTGATCCATCAAGGCTTTCAGCAAAGTGTTCTAGCTAGAGCCCAAATAGTACTCTGTCTGGTGACTGTTAAATGTACGTAGATGTCTGTGAGGTTTATCAAACATTGCTAAGACAACTGAAAAGAAATCTGATAGCAACAGTCAACTTCTCTTCAAACATAGGTAATAAGTAGAATGGAATGAATTTTTATTAAATATAATGCAGTTGTTAAGAAGGAGGCTATAAAAACTGGCTATAATCAGTCCTTGGAATAACACCAGCCGGGTCTGGGAGAGATGACTTTCACCCTACTGCAGAAAGCAATCAACATTCTGTTAGTCAAGTGTCTTGATTATGAAACATCCAGGTACTGAATATGTATGAGATTCCTAAATCAACATCTTCAGCTCAGTAGGTGAATTTTTTTAAAGAAATCACTTGTCCAGCAAGTTTGAATGGTTTACAATTAATGAATATTCATTCATACATTAATTTATAAATGAAATCTCCAGTTCTGTTTCTTGGCTCTTAAGTAGGAGGTGGATCTTGATGACCAGCCAGTCAGGATGTGATAACAAACGTGTGTGATTTTTTTTTTTTTTTCCTTTCCTGTCTCCGGCATGTTCCAATACAATCATTTTCATCTGTGAGGTTTTTACAATCCCTTTTTTAGTAGCGCTGTGCCTAAAGGAACTTAGATTTAGGAAAGGGTCTTATATGTTATCCAAGGTGTTGTTTTCATAGGCACTTGTGTTTTTCTTTAAAATCAAAGGCATCCCGGATATGCGAAATGCAGAAATTTTTGTCATAGTTTGTGCCTTCTAGATGATTTGTGTAGTTTATCAACAGCTTGGAGGTGTCAAAACTTCTCCTGAAAATGTAGGTTAAGTGAAGATTTTCAACCCAGTTCTGCTTTTTGGGCTACAAACACCTAGAGCATTCAGATATTTGGGTCTAATGACATTCAGTACTGATGTGCATGAAGTGGGCGGCAGAGCTACAGCGTATGGAAATACATGCACAAGGGATGGGAGTGGGGATATTGCCCATTTGTTTCTCTTTCCTTCTTCTCATCGTCCCTGCTCCTCTGTCACCCAAAATGTTTGCACTCACAGCAAAAACAGCTGACCCTTCTGAAATCTCCTGACATTAGGAAATGTGTTGCAATCCAGTCGAAGCACTGAAAGCCGAATTGTGCCAGCCTTTCAAAAAAAAGTTGACCTTGAGGATTATTTGTCTGGAGTGGAATGAAGGAACTGGTCTGGTACTTACCAAGGCACTGCTTTGTAGTGCACTGTCTTCATCTATGAAATGGGATTAATTATATCTTCCATATAGCAGAGTTAGAAAGGTTTTAATGTTTTCTACTGCACTTAAAAACATGAACTTCTCCCTAAGTCTAAGCTCTGTTACTGTGCCACGGTAAGCCCTTACTTCTGCTTCCATCGTACAGATCCTAACTATATCTCACTGGATTAAACCTTCTGGTCCTCTTTTCAGTCATCTACTCTAGTTGGGCTTTATACTGCCGCAGCCACTCTTTGGGGTTTGGGGGGATAACAATATATAACATTACACAGCTGTCAACATAAAATTTTAACAGATTAATTTCAAATGGGAAAATCTGAAATTGGCAGCAGATTTTGGATAAGATCCTGACACAGCTGTCTGGGACTTATTTTCAATAAAGCTAAGTGTATTAACAAGGGAAATATTAAAATCCCCATAATATGAAATTGAACTACTATAACATTACATTTTTCTAAACAAATATTACAGCGAGAGTACTTGAAGTTAATTCAGAAACAGCAAGGAACCTCATTAATATTACATAATGCAGGTAAGGATGTGTGACTTCACAGCAAACTTCTTTTGGGTGCGTTGATGAGAATGTTAGTGATGTTTCGATTGTTAGTTGCAAATACTCATTATCATTATTAGCTTCCATGAAACTATTAGTATTCTATTTGTTCCTATTCTGTTGTCTTCTTCATGAAATTTTGAACGCCTTTTTCAGGCAGAACTGCCCTTTGTACACCTAGGAAACAAGCTGACAAAGGAGTTACATGATGATTTAAGTCCTGACTGCAATGCAAGAAAACCCCAGAGGAGGGGAAAAAAGCAATCCCCTGTTAGCAATTGTAATAGATACAAGTTCAGTGAGATTTCAAAGATTTTAGGATTCGCCAAAGAAGCCAGTTTGACAAGAGTCTCATTTGACAGCGAGATTTGTCAAGGAGAGAATAGATTTTTCATTGAAAAAGTGACAGAAACAAATTGACAGTTGTGTTTTTGAAGTTGTTAGATTTTGCTATCTTACATATACAAGAAACTTAACAAAGTCAGAATGTTCTGTTTCAACATTTTTTAAAATTAAGTATTCCATTTGCTTATTTGGAACCTTTTTTTCTGCTATATGTCAACTTTATTATATAATATTAGTAGTAGTAATAATAATAATGTGTTATGTATATAAATAAAAGCAGTAGTTAAGTAATAAACAAAAACAATTAACAAAACTGAAACTTGGAAGCACAGTATCGTCTGGGCAGAAACCAAATCTCTGGTTATGTTGTGTGTCTTAGTTTATTCTGAAAGAATTAAGTTAGTGATAGCTGCTCACAGAATTAGTGGGTTAATTAGCTGCTTTTGAAAAAGAACTATATTATGGTCTACATGACTCGATACAGTAGCAACTTTGGTTAAAAAGCTCTTGGTTTACTGACTGGTTAAGGGTGAGCAAGCTATTTTCAGTAAGATACACGAAGATACCACCACATAGCCTTGTATATCTTGGTATTCTTTGTAAAAAATACTTACAAGTTGCCAACTTGAGTCACGTATCTGCATTCCCTTTAATGTTTGATGAGTAAATGGTATTTTATCGTTCTTCAAAAAATTTTCTCATGCTTTGGGGAGAGCTTTGGTCAGTTGCAATAGAATCTCTGTCCATAAACCCATAAAGCACTGCAGGTCTTCTGCAACCTTGTGAAAAAATCAGGGAACTTGTCCCTGAACTGATGAAGAAAGCATAACAACTCCCTTGTTATTTGCTCTGCTTTATAGTAGATTCAGTTATTTTCTGAATTGTTTTTTTTTTTATTTTTAAGTTGAAAAAAAATGCTAACTTAATGTAATATATAAAAGAGAAAGATAATTTCTATAGGTTAGTTAAGTTATTGTATGGTAGGCAGTAACTGCAGTGTAAGATCTCACAACCAGTTAGTTCCTTGTGTGTTTCACTAAAATGTTTTTCCGACATTTGTAGCAAGAAAAACAGAACCTGGGGGGGGAAGTTTTGGGGTTTTTTTTTTTGTATTAGAGGGAATGTCAGCTGCACTCCAGATATAAATAAATAGTTAGAATAGCCATGGGGAGAAGCATCTCTAAAATTCACTAGGGAGTTTAACTTTGGCACATGAGGGTAAGAGGAGCATGAAATAGGGCATTTGGAACAACAAAAGTTTAAAAGGGAAATCTTTGATAAGTAGAATTTGAATTTGCTGTGGAAGTGCCTTGCATAATGAAAGCATACAGACAAAAAAAAAAAATCAGTGGAAGTGTTTTGTTAGTTTTAGTGAATTGTGTCAGACTTTAACTTGGAATCGGATTTTTTGCTTCTCTGACCTCTTGACTGTGTAGTGACGTTATCTAAAAGTCCTGAATGACTATTAGAATGAATGGATTTGAAAGTATTCCTGAGGAAATAAATCAACTATGGGATTTTTCCTTGCTTTAAGAAAACAAGTCCTTAGCAAATTTTGGTACAACTAGGTGAACGACTCCAAGCATTAAAAAAGTGTCAACTTCACTTATCTTAACATTTCAATTTCAGTATTTAAAAAAATAATGTTTAGGTGATAAGCGTGTTTTGGAATAAGCATAGATGCTTATTCCAGAAGTACACTGAATGGATTGAACCTTTTTTGCCCACTACACGCTGTCAGGTAGCTGTGATATGTGGTATTTGTTCGAGCTACAGAATTCATAAAGTTCTGCAGCTCAGATATTTATCTCTGAACGCCACCACTTAGTCAAAGAGATCTATAAAGCAAGGAAGCTTGAAATTGAAAGAGTTAGAGATCTTCTGGTATACAGCTTCCTGAAATCTTCGAATTACTGGTAGTTCCTTCATCAGGACTGCATTCTGTGGCCTCTTGTTTATCCTCTTATGGTATTCCAAGTTTCCTTAGCATCTAATGAAAAGAGGAGATTTGATTTAGAGAAGAATATGAGTTGCAGTGCCAAGTGGAAGCAGTATCAGAGTTCGCTTGCTCTCTCCAGAGATGGAAATTTGAACAAGTTTGGTCCATTGAGCGGAGCCCAGAGGGAGGAGAGCAGGTGTTCCAGGGACTGGGAACCTGTCTGGAATAATGGAGAGCCCCTTGAGATTGACACGATGAGGCAGATCCCCAAGGACTTGTGCCCTGTGCGTTTGAATTTTATGATGTTGTTCTGTGGTCATGAAAAGAAAAAAGAAATGTTTGTGCTTGTTCCAGAGGAGTCTTCAAATGATGTTGAGGTGCTCAGGCAAGTGAATATCCATTTTAAAAATATGTGCATTTGGTGATAACCCTGTATAGTTTCAGCTTACATATTTATCCACCCATTCAGTGTTGTCCAGGCTTGACTGGATAACAATATAACTTCTGAAGCAGCTCATGCAAATCAATTTTCTGTTTTAAAAGTATTCCATGCTACTCTGTCAGGTACAGAACATACCCTTCATTTCCACAAGGGAATTCATTTGCTTCACTAGGTGTTTGCAAGGCAGAATACCATCGCTAGAGGATGCGTGGGCAGGGCCCAGTGCTGCCAGCACATTGGTGCTGGTGATATCAGAGATACCAGTTCATCCATATCGTGACAATGAATTAGCATTAAAAAAAAATAACAATAAAAGCAACTGAAAGTGAAGCATACATCTCGGAGGCAGATTGCAATTGTGGGCTGTCTGTTGGTGATAAAGTGAAGTTATCTTCAGGGAATTAGGATGCTGATGGAGAGGAAAATGTGTGATCATTTGTAAGGCGGCAGCCTTCTCAGGAGTTGTGTAATGGTTTCCTTCTTCCTCTAAAACAAAATTAATTTGTCCTATGAAACACCAGTCAGTGCCTCTCTTTTACAGACTTTTTTGTGATTCTCCTTTGCAAACATAACTTGGAGTGTGAGTTGAATTTCACAGGAAGTAGAACTTGGTTAATGTGGAAATTAGTGGCGTTTCTAAAGAAACCCAACATGAAGCGATAGGAAAAAAAGGCAAAATACTACTAGAATATAGGTATTTAGAAAAAAAATTAGTTGTTTTGATAGCTCTTTGATTGTTTTTATTATGATGTAAACAATATATTATAGAACAGTGTAAAATAGAATGATAAGAAATTAATTACTTTGGTAATAAATTTATTTGTAAATGCATTAATTTTACTATACATTGAAACGTGTTTGTGTTGAGCATTGTTGAAATCTTGTTTCTGCAGAATGTTCCAATTTCAGAGAAATTAAACTCCCCATTGATACTTTTAAATTAGTTTTAGTTGCAAAGCCTTCCTGATGTAGTTTTTTTTGTAGGTCTCAGAAAAATTGTCTTCCAGTCCAAGACTGGAACAGCTAGATACCATCATCAAATAGTCAATTATAATGAAACAGATTATTGTTGTTTTCAAGAGGTAAAAAAACCCAACAACCAAATACTAACAAAAAACCCCAAACCCGCCACCTGCAGAAAATAAATTGAAGATGCGTTATTTTTTATTGCATATTCTTTCAGTTCATAAAGGATTTCTAAGCTACTTTCCCTTGCAATTTTATCCTGTTAGTGCCACTTGAGTTCTATTACTATTCCATACTGCGTGCATTGCCAGTAAACAAATCAAGAAAATCTGCATAGGTTTGGGAGCTGAGGGAAGGACATTGTGGTTTTACTTATTGTACCTCCTCCTATTCAAGTGTCTTTGTTTCCTAGTTACCATTTGTGGATTTTTTCATTCTCTGCTGAATATGAGCAGAATTTACATACGCTAGTTAATCAGCTGTGCTGGCAAGATCCTTTTGGGCCCAGTTTTGCGGTGTTTCCATGATTATATTCTCCAGACTACACGCATCGCTGGTCTAACTGTGTAGTTTGCAGTGGGGGTTAACATGACATTCCCAGTTCAGTGGAAGCTGTGCCTGAATAAAAAATGCAGGACTAATCATGTTTTAGACTATATTTTCAAAAAACTTTGCTCCGATTTAAATACCAGTATAATTGGTCAATGTTCCAGTTGGGAAAGCTCACATACATTAGGTGAACTTCTCTTAGTAAAACCTTTCCTTAAGTCTTTTACCTTGTTCTACCTCTCTTGGTCCCTTTTTTCTTTCTCTTTGCCTCTCACCTTCTCTCCCTTTCTCCTTTTCATCTGGATAGTACTTGTATAGCATTGAACACCATAATTTCCAGGATAATGGTACGTTATCGCTGTGTTTCAGCATCGACAGCAGCAGGGGTTGGAAAACAGTTTTAAGATCTTCCTCCTCACATGTTCTGTTAGTGCAATGGCTCCCGCTGTACTTGGAGCCAGGTTGTGAAGCTGATCCGAGTCCCGTGTGGCGGTGCAGCTCCAGGCAGACCTTCCCAAGGTTATCCTGCCCTTGCAGAACTGACCCTGCTCGTCTGCCGTAGGGTCCTCTGCATGAGCGCGGGACAAGGGCGGCGGTGTCTCTCGCTGGGTATCATGAGTGATGTGCTGTATCCTTTGTCTGTCCTGATCGGGCAGCCATCACTGCCTTGCTGACACAAAGTCATGTTTTCTATATCCCCAGAAATCGCTGTAAAAAAGATTGATTTGTCATTTCACTCAAGGGCTGTAATACGCCACTCTCCAGACATCTGTTTTCACAGCTACATTCAGAAATAGCTTCCACTAAAGACATCTAATGAAATTCAGTGAGCTTTTTTAAAAATGACAACAAACACAAGCCACAACCCTTGTTTATTTGTGAAACACATTGTAGCTAAGTGAGTTTGATATGACAGTTGTGCCAATAACACAGCACAGTGCTACAGCAGATATGGAGATGGGAGCTTGGGGACGGTACGTTGGGACAGGCCCTTGAACTCCCCTCTGTAGGATATATGCATCATTTCCCTTCACAAGAGCCCTTAGAGCTCTTCTGTTGCTACTCTCAGCCAAAGTGTAGCTGAGCCTTTTTGTATTCACCCGCGTGACCAAACCCAGGTGTCTGCTGGCGTTAGAGAAGAGGTTTCAAACACTGCCTCTGTTTTTGCAAGTGCCAATTACTATAGCATTCGTTTGTTGTAGGTATCTTTTCCTTTTGTTCCTGAAATGGCATTAATCCACCTACTCCATTTTCATTAATTAAAAAAGGAGACTCAATCAATTAAAGTAATCGAGACCATCATTTCATCATCTTTCAATAGGGCAAAGCCTGTGTCCTTTGGGTAGTGTGATGCTGTCAAACATGACATCCTTGTAGAGCTGATTTATCACATCGCGCAAGAGAGACCGTTACTCAGCAGTGTGGAGCAAGAACATTCAAAATGGTTTTGGAGTGGGACAAGAATGTGACTCGTTCTACCTCAGAAAGGCTTGAGGAGCAAAAGATGGTGTAAGTCACCAAAAGAGGAGGTGATCATGTGCTGTACATATGCATGTATGAGTATATTAAAATATGTATTTACAGTCGTTTTTGTTTGAAATTTCTCACTGCTTTTAATCTTTACACTTCTTAAGTTTCATAAGTGAACAAAGAAATGTCATCTTAGGCACCAATTACCGCTGAATTTCTCACTAGTATTTGACAAAGCTGTGCTAGCTGTGTGTCAAGAAATTTAACCCTGCTTCCTATCTACGTGGTTGTTGGCAGCTTTGGGCCCTTCTAAGGCTTTAAAACTGCGGAATTACTGTCATTGCTTCTCTTATCAAGAAACCAATTTGGGAAGAGAGTTAATCATGCATCCAGTAAATTTGTGGTACTTGCCGTATGTGGTGGATGAGGAGGCATCACTGTGCACCTGCAGTACAGGGAAGCAAGAGGTCAAGTGGTGATGACAGACATGAAATAGTTTATGGCCATGAGACCATTACTTAATTTCAAGATTTTAATAGTGGTATGTTTTCCTCCTTTATACTGAAATTTAGATCAGGTACCAGCCTTTCAGGTGTGCTGTGGGTTTACAAAAACAAAACTCTCGTCCTGAACCTCTCGTATAGTCTGTGCACAAGTGTGCAAGCCGCCTGTGGGAGACAGCAACTGGCGTTAAGGTTCTGGTTAGACTACGGCCTTGTCTGATGTGTGTATCCTAATGGAGGCTGAAGCATCAACTCATTTCTAATTCTTCTCGACGCTTTCCTCATTCTTCCCAGTGTCTCAGAAATGTGTGAAACACATCCTACTTGTTCTTCTATTGCAGTGAAGATTGGAGAAATGATCTTCCAGCTAGACACATCAGTTGCAAAAACTTTTGAGCTCTCTCCTTCGTCTCTCATAAGGCAGAGTGAGAGTTGAGAGGGGAGAGTTTGCGGGCAATATTCTGATAAGGCTCCGAAGAGCAAAGCAGGCAGCTACCCGACCATAATAGCTTTACATTATCATACGTTATTTGTAGCTGTGAGAACTCATTCAGTTGCCAAGAGCCTACACAGGCTCTGCATTTGCATGTGAATTTTGGTGAGTATGGGGGGATTCTGTTTAGCATTCCAAAGGCTTTTTTTATTTTTCTATTAGGTAGGTGGCAGCTTTGTTTAGAAAATGTTTTGCAAGAGAAGAGTTAGAATAGTGCTGCCTGTATTTGTCTACTTGCTTTCTACCAGGGGTTACAATCATTTTTTCTTTCCCACTTTTAACTATTTGGATTTATATTTTTTAACTATTATTATTTTTTTTTAATGAGATATTCTTTAAGGGTTTGGGAACACAGTTGACATTACTGGGAAGGGGATAGTTTTTTCTCATTTTTCCACCAACATAACCCAGAAGCAGCAATGTAAAACAATTGTAAAAGTATTACAGCAGTATCCTGTATTGAAGATTCTGGCAGCCTAATGGGAGTGGATTCTTTATTTTAAGGTTTGTTTTTTGGTATGATTTACTGATTGTACCAAATTATTACTGATCATACCAAATGAATTAGCAAACTCCATGCTAGTTCATGTTATTGAGCTCTAGTTTGTCTCAAGTATTACACTAACTAAAGCATCTTTCTTATAACTATGTATTTGATTTTTAGCATGGCAAGGTCTTCACATTGAGATTCCATTACTTCTTGGTTTTTTACCTGAGAAATATTGGATATATTTTGTAAACCACTAAGGGCAAACAAGTAACACAATAAACTGTTTTCGACCATGATCTGGAGTAGTTGCTCAGGTTGTCAAGTTTCAGTTATGTTTAGATAACTTAAAGTTAAGGCATATCTTAAAATACATTACATGCATTGTCCAGGCATTCAAGTCATTTTACTGTTCACATTAACTGTATTTATTCCTTTTATAAATGTTACTCAGAGGCTAGATAAGTAGCAATATTGTACTCTAATGGGCATATCTATGTTGCAGTGTTTTCCAGAGAAACTTAGTCCGGTGATTGTTTCCTTGATCTGCCAGTCTGCACATCAAAAGAAGCTATTTTGTTTGAATACTCTGTCTACCAATATTAGCTTCACTGAATAGGTGAAACCCCCCACATGTCAGTATATTTTAAAACTATTTGGAGATCATGTTTAAGCCGCTGTACCACTACTTGTGTCTAAAGGTACATCAGCATCTGTTGTAGCATAACATCCACAGATGAAAGGTAGAGAAGATAAAAGGCAAAGAGAATGTTATTAATTAACTGTGAATATATAATGGGCCCCACTTCCAGTCCAGTCTCTTGAAAATAACTGGCATGCCGAACAGGCTGCAGATGGGTTGACCGCAGTGCACACACGGCTGCAGATAACCAGTGCACACATCCTGAGTTTTCACTTGTTGGATGACTGGCTTGTGGGAATGGAATGACATAGAAACAGAAGGACATCCTGGTGCACCAGCACATCTGTAGTAATAACTCAGTTTTAGGCCCAGATGGGAGGCAGTAGCTGCTGGCGTTAGCTGAATGTTGCAAGAGATCGGGTTTCTTTTCCCATTTCACATATGTTTGATGCCTGAGTGGACTGTTGACCTCTTATTGGGGTCTCCAGTTGTTCTTATAAATAATTATAGGCCCAGTGACACCTGTTACTTGTTATTTTTTATTGTTTTATTGTCTCTGCGATGCTCAGTTTCACCCTTTGAATAAGTGAGCCACCTGGCACAGCTTATTTTCTTTTTAAGTCAGTATAGGTCTGAAAGCAAGCCCTGCACAGCTGCCTTCACAATCATCCATCAGCTGCATAGATCTTCCTATTAGGTCTTCTCCTGGTCTTTGGCAGATATAGACTCAAGCCCTGAAATATTTAAGCTTTTAAATCCTTTGTGTGATTAACTATGATAGCTCTAGGTATTTTTGCTGTCTGCATAAATGTCCAATTCTTTGGGGACCTCGTTAAGTTATTAACATCATTACTTTCCTGTGGCAGTGATTCTGTAGTTCTGTTCAGGATGGGTCAGCATGAAAAAAAAAAAAAAAAGTACTCCTTTTGTAGTTCTGCCTGTTCGTTTCCGTACAGCAGCCAAAGTTTTGAATTCTGAGCAGCTGAGTGAAGAATTACAGTTCTCCCGGTACTGGAGCTTGTGTTTACGTGCCCAAATGCCATGTTTGAAGAAGAGTATCGTGCACACATGGAACTATAAGTGGTCTGATATTTCTTCACTCCTGGAAAGCTTGTTCGAGCATCCCAGGAGAAAATTTCACTTGCAGTAGCAATAAGACTTGCCTGTGCTTTTGCCTTGAGAGCAAGAAATGGTGATGCCAGCCTTAATCCTAAACCTTTCTCATGAACACCAACATAGAAGGTAATGCGAAAATCCAGTGTGTTGACAGTCCCCTATCATGCTGAGAAAGCTCTCTGCGGTGTTTGTTTACCACCTTCCTCAGTACAGGAAACAGCAAATGGGACTTTTTTTTTTTCTTCTTTTTTTTTTTTCTTTTTTTCACTGGGAACAGAGATGCTCCTTTAATGTCATCTCTGTCTTTTCCTGTGCCTGACTGGCTGTTCAGAGCCGGCCGTGCTGTCAGACAGCGGGGATCCGGTGCTCAGGCAGGTGGTGCACTGCTGGCAGTGGAACAGCTTCAATGCCGTTGAGGCGGCAACGTGCCCACCTATTTCAGGTCCGTTTGAGGTTACTGAGCCTGATATTAAAGGCTACAGAATAGGAGCAGCTCTGATGAACCATTGCTTTCATGATATCTTTACATTTATGATGCTGTCTGGACAAAGACACCAGAGCTTTTGGGTACAGAATAAAAAAGATGATCTAAGAGATAGCTTTTCAGTTGTGTTCCTCGTTCCCATAATCTCCTGAATCAAGGCTTAGCGCTGTAACCTATGGTAGGTACTGTCCACCACCCTTCACACTTGCACTTCCTCATAGGAAGTGCCAACAGTTGGGTACCTAAATATTTCAGTCATCATTGCCAAAGTCTTGAGCATCACAGCAAGCTCCACTGGTTTAACACTTGGGCATTTTTCCTGCTATATTTTATCCATCTGACAACCTGCTGTTACATAAAATGTAATTTGAAGTATGGTACTTCATTAGATGATTTTACAGTATTAGAGCCACCCAAAAGCTTTGATGTAGAAGATAATTAGTAAGAAATTATGAGGAGATAAAGCATGGGTGGGCAGACAAGACTAATGAGTCATAGTCAGCAGAAAGTGTGAACTGAAGTATTTTGCTGTCATTAATATCCCAAGCATATTCCTGTTGCATTTCTTCCCCAGGTACGAGAGGAAGACACTGAGAAGGCTCATTCTCAGAGCCAGAAGTTGATTCTGGTCTTCCTGCATGGTCTGTCAGATAGTTAGCAGTATCATTGCTGAATCACAGTGTCTTGGTTTCTAAAAATCTCAGGTTGTAAAAGTCTGATTGATTCCAAAATGAGCAATGGTTTAAATGGTTGGTTTTCTCCTCAGTCTGAAAGATTCAAAAGAGTTTTTTGTTTCAGGGTAGCATTATCCACATGAAGGGGCTGAGCTTCATTGCAGTGCTGGTTTGAGCCTGTTCTCAGACTTCTGGCAGACTCTGTGATTGTGCTGGGGATGGTATTGAGCTTCATCATAAATTTAAATGTATGTGCTGCCTCTGTGTCCCTCAAATGATCTCTGAACCCTGATCTCTCCAGCCTCTTCCCCCTTATCTCTTGTTTCATCCAGAGAAAGGAAGGATCACTTCAAAGTCATTATCTAGTATATAACAATCCAGGATTTCCATGCCGGTCATGACCCACCAGAACAGATATCCCCAGGTCACAGCAAAATTCTGTTGTTTTTATTTGAGGTAGAAAAATGTTCTCCGTTTGTTTTTTTTTTTTTTTTTTTTTTTTTTTAATGTGGCTGAAGATGTTTTTGCTGCACACAGTTTCAAGGCAGCTGGTCATTTTCAGATATCTTGTATTTTTGAACCTGGTTCACAGAGATAAGGTAGAAGGTGATGAGGAGGAAACTGTGGTGTTTCTTGAAACCAGAGATAGCATTAATTAAGCAGATAATAGTCCAGAAGTAAGCCCTGTGCATCCATTGTTTAAGGAACAAAAAATGTGATGATATTGGAAAGACAAAGTTAGGAAAGGGTTTGGCCTTAGCTTTCTGTGGAGATTTTCTTTCCAGCTAATCATGTATGCTATTGGTCTGTTCTGTTAATTCAGCAGAAGGTGGGTTTAGAGTACATTGTACTTGAATAATCTCTTCCCTGATGCTGACAGTGCCCTTACCATTTCCCTTGCAGTTCATCTGTATTCTGTTGCTGACATAACTTGCAGTTACTGTCTCTTACCTTCACAAAGCTGCTTTCCTGAGGAGTTAACAGGTTATCAGCTCTTGTAGTCATTTTTAATCATTGTGAAGAATCATATCTTTCTAATAAGGCAAGTGATTAATTATTGTGCCCTTTTTATCAGTGTAAAGCCTGTCAGGGGTGTAGTGGCTTTCAATTATAACTTTTCAAGGTTTGCTTTGGTAGAATCCAGAACATTTAGAGAGACACCCCAGTAGTTAGGCAGACTGTTTCTCTGTACAAACTATTACTATATCACTTACTCACTTACTGTTCTATTTATTTACAAATAAAGACCAAATATCCTCAGTGGAACATATGTGAAAATAATAAGAAATTTCATTACCTCAATACTGAAAAAAAATTGACATCAGAAACTTAATGGAAACAGAAATATATTATCTATTTGTATACTGGAGAATGAGAGCCCTTCATAAGCCTAGAATAAATGAAATACCAATATGAAATTGGGAATATGTTTTTAATTTACAGAGTTCTGAAGCAAGATGCTTTTGTCTTTTCTTAACAACCTCACTTCAGACTCCATTGTTATAGATTGCTGTGGAGATGTAACGGAACTATAGGCAGTGCAGGGGAAGAGGTAGGAGAGCAGTGCCTGATCAGCCAAATAAAGCAGCGGGGAACTTTTCACCGAGAGAGTGAAACTGCTTTATGGCAGGAAGGTTTGGCAAAGGAGTGGAGGCAGTACAAGATCCAGAAGTTCTGAGCATCTCCCAAAATCTGTGTTGCTTCAGGTGGCTGCAAATCCCTCTTTAGCAAAATCCTGCTGTCCCTCATGCTAACTGGTATTTTCCGTGGGTACATCAGGTAGCCCCGATACAGATCTCTTCTAGCCTATGCCTAGGGAAATAAAGATGTGCCACTTGCTGCTTTGGAAATTTTCAAGTGACCTTTGAATTGCTTCCATCTGCCTTTTGTGTGTGCTCTGTTCATTGAGATGCCCTTGCTTTAACAGTGCCCTTGACAAGCTCTTTAACCTACTCGGTGGGAATGTAGACTCTGCTTTCACACTGTGGTATGAAAGATTTCCTCCACAGAGGCAAAAACACAGTCCTTTTGAATATTTGCATAAATATCAGGAGGATTTGGAGGGACACAAATCTCCTTCAGCAGTAATCGAATTTTTGTTGCTATTAATATAACAAACTAAAAATCATTTTGCATTTCACTTAGACCATTTCTTTTCCCAAAGGGGACTGTTCATGCCATTAAAAACTCTTTGTATGTGAAACAAGTGCATAAATAAAAAGACAACAGGAGGAAGAATTAATATTTAGAATTACAGCATCACAGAAGGGTTTGGGTGGAAAGAGACCTTTAAAGCCCATCCAGTCCAACCGCCCATGCAAGCAGCAGGGACATCTCCAACCAGATCAGGTTGTTGAGAGCCGTGTCAGCATTCATTTATACTGTCAGCATTCAGAGCATTATGGAATCTTTTTTTTTCTATCTAAAATTGAAATAACCAAATAATAACGAGCACCTGAGAACACCTGAGGTGTTCCTTAGAAATCCCCTCAACAAGTACTGAGGAGGTGTTCTTAGGGATAAAGCCTGCTACTAGGCATGGGGAAATTGGGGATGCTTCTGCCAGTCTTAAAATTTTGTAATCCAAATAATAGTTATTGGAAGGCATATTTCTCTATGTAGCACATTTTGAAGGGATAGTTACCTAAAAAGACCAGCATTTCCTGATAGAGGGAGAAGGAAATTTGTAATTTGGTTTTAGATTGACATCTGGAAAAGATATTTTTCCCAAGTTTGCAACTTCTATTTGCTAAGTGTGTTGATCACCCCAAGTATGAAATACATGTGCAATCACAGTACTTGTAAGAGCATAAATTGTCTTTTTATGGCTTCAGCAACACAATTCACTTTCTGTTGCTTTCTGTAGCTGATGTCCATTAAACTAATTGTATTCAAACGCACTGTGATTGATTAATGCCATGTGAATTCTTGTTTGCTTATTAATTCTAATTTTTTTACCTGTTCATATTGGTTCTTTCACTTGTTTCTTGTAGGGAATGTAGTGTGGATGTAAGTGATCTCTCTCCTGTTTTGAATTCTGCATATGAATGGGAAATTCTGCCCAAACCACCAAACTTTGCAGTTGCAGAGAATTTTTATGCCCTGCTTTTTTTTTTTTTTCTCGCAAGCCCCAGTGCAGTCTGGCAGGCATCATCCTATTCATCGCTTGGCTGGCAGTGCAAGACATAGTGTGCTCTGAAATTGCTTTGCAGTACATCTCTGCCATAGATCAGCAGGGAGCTCTGAGTTGAGGAGTGTAGCCTGCATCTCTTCTAAGATTTACTGTGTCATATTCAGGGCTCTATTCACATTTCTGTGAATATACAGGGATTTTTCTTGTCTACAGCACAAATAAAATAATCCCCTCTTTAATCCTGTCAATACCCATCCTTCAAATAGCCAGCAGAGGCCACTGTCCCAGTGACTCAGGTCTTTGTCTTGTGCAGTTGCATCCAGAAGCTTCCAACTTTTGCAAACAGAGAGAGCAGCACACAATTTGGCTAATTCACGATGACAGAGAAGCACATTTCAGTGAACTAGCACAGAACTGGCAGCCAGAGATACTAGAATTCTCTCTCTAGCTCTGCCTTTTGTTCTCCATATTTCCTCATCTGAGACTGATAAACCTCTTGCTTCCGTTTTCCCATAGGCTAAAGTGCAGCTACTGCAGTTTTATAAGGTTCTTGAAGGATGCTAAAGAAATTTAAAATCTTCATAAGGTGCTAATAATGTTAGGCTGTATCTATCAGAACAAGCTAGCAGCTCTGATAGATAACTGAGGTATAAAAGCTAAGGTTAAGAAAGGCACTGTAACTTATATAGTCTAAACGGGGAATCCATAATCCTGCTTAGCAGGCTTTTAAACCTCCGCAGTCCGAAGATACGCAGGGACAAGTCCTTAGATTTTAGGTACAGGGCTGAGCATACTGCT
This sequence comes from Tetrax tetrax, assembly GCA_009806455.1. NCBI lineage: Eukaryota > Metazoa > Chordata > Aves > Otidiformes > Otididae > Tetrax > Tetrax tetrax. The sequence goes on along the minus strand of WHYT01016570.1, from coordinate 181,903 downwards.
TAATAAGGAATTATGGTGCCTGTTGATGTATTTGCTGACTAAATTCGAAGCATGCATACTTTTGGATCTTTTTCGGTGAATAAATGAAGATAACATACCCCTCTCCTTCTCCATATCTAAGGAAACCACTTTAAAAATGGCCCAAATGAAATGGTAGCATTGGGAGCAATTAGATATTTTTAATAGCATTACCTCAGTACCACAGGAGCCAGCCAAAGCTGTCTCATTTTTTTTCCCTATGGATTATTGCATTATCAGCAGGGTGCATCATCACAACAGCAGTCAGTCATCTATCTACATTTTGGTGTCTGTGGATCTGATTGTCTGGATTCTGTTTCTCTTTGGTACAGGCAAACAGACACTCTGGGGTGCAATTCATCTCATATTCAGATAGCTGTCAAAAAACAAGTCAGCGGAGTAGTTAGGTTTTAGATGCCTGCAGTGTGGGAATCTAATATTAAATGAGGTGGTTTCCCCCCGGTATGTTTATGTCTTGACATTTCTACATCAACATAATTTCCCAACTGGTAGGTGTCAAACACTGGAGAATTTTAGATTTTTATTTTTTTTTTCAAAAACTTAAATAGAAGTGTGAGTGAGTCAGATTTTAAGTGATAGAAATGTTTTCATTTCTTGTTTTAGTCTCTCAAATGGAGAATCTTACATTTTTGTATTTTGTCCCTTTGAATTACATAGGCTGTAAGGAAATGTGGAACAGAATATATTAAGGGATTGCACTCCCTCACATGAAATAAACACCAAGCACTTCAAATTGCTTCAACTATTAGAAGAAATGCTTTAGTTTGAAAGTGTTACTGAAATGACAGTTCCCATCACCATTAGCAACCCCTGCACAGGAAAGCTCTGTGTAATCCCTTTCTGTACACTGGATTCCTGAAGCAGGTGTTCAGCCAGCCACCTTGCATAAGAGTTTGAACTGGATATGTAGTTAACTGGTCCCAGGTTTGTGGTAAATTCAGCACAGGTTCATCATCATTTAAAATACTCTCCTTGGTATTTATTACCTTGTAATGAAATGTATCGTCGCTGTAATAGTTTAGAACCTTGAATGCCAAATTCTGGCATCTTGCAATTGCTGCTGGTACCATGTTTTCATGTATAGAACTCGTACATCGTGGGGGGCTAACAGACTATAGGCAAGGGGAGGTGCTGAGATGAAACTTGCTCTTGTGTCACTGTCACATGCAAGTGCAATGCCATAGAATCCCATCTTACTCCCAATTTTTAAAAATACAAGCTTCAATTATACACAGGAATATATAGTAGTTGATGTAATCTGTGTGTTTCACCAGGGCATTACAGCAATAGCATATTGCTTACAAGATAATACTTAAAATGAGAACATCTGATCAATGTATTTTCCAGTTTTTTAGCTAGTGAATATTCTAAACCTTCTAAATGTTGTGCTGTATTTGAAATGAAAAATTCTGAAACATATAAAATTAGAAAAGTGACCACAAGAATGTTAATTAGGGCCATATCCTGAGTAATTGGGCAGGGCTAGCCACACATCCTTACAGCATCTTACAATCTGAGTTGCTTGGAACAGAAAGTTCAATTTGTATTAATGAGGGAAGTCATTCTTTATGCTGTACATCAAGATGATAAAATGTGTATGCGTTGACTAGACTACAGGTAGGAACATAATGAATTCAAGAGCTCTCAAAATAGCAACCTGGCTTTACCTGCCACAGCTAAAATCTCTGCCACGATACCATGCCTGCTGTGTTTGCTGCCTGCTTTGCAAATCCGGTTTTGTAACGCTTCACCAAGCTCATGCTCTTTTCCCAAGACTTGGTGTGACCACGTCCTCTTATTGGACTTCTGTCTTCTGGTTGACATCACCATCAGTCCCTTCTATTTTATCAGTGTCTCTTCTACGTGTACTGTAATGGATATCCCATCAGTAAATGCAGCTCAGTCCTTTAATTGCCTCCTAATTGCCTAGGTGACTTTTTGATCTGATTCACATGGATTTTTGGTGGTGCATTCAGTTGACCAACTGATTTTGGTACATTTGATCAATTTTCAGAATAATAAATTCAAGGCTAAGAAGAAAGGCACTGTCAGGCTGTTTTATACATACGGTACCAAACTAAAATTCTGATTCTTCTCTAGATTTAAGTTCCTATCACTTGAGTTCAATAGAATTCTGTGGATATGTTCAGACGATCTTCAGATAATTGGTTAATCCATTTTAAGTTACTGTTTGTAGCTAAAACTTATCAGCCATCAGCTAAAACAGCACAAAGGAGAGTGTGCTGCTTGTGGTCTCACGCAGTGGAAAAGGATTAATTTGATTGTCAGGGAGCTGCAAGGAAAACTTGCACTTCTTTTCATCTGGGTAGTGGACAGATGAGGCTTTTGATTTCTAAAGGGACCAGTAAGAGGTACTGTCAATTATAGATTTCACTGCATTGATGTATTCAGTTATACCAGAATTCAATTGTTATCCTGCAGTCTGAGAGTTAAGATCGCGTTCAGCTATAGATGCTAGTTCTTGCCTTTGTGCTTGCAGACTCAAGAAAATGTAGTATCAGTTCTATTTGTTCTCTCTTGGCAGAGTATTTGGTAGGTGGCTAATTAATGGAATTCCACCCTCACCACACATGTTCCCCCCGCCTACCCCCACCAATTAAACGTTAGTGTAGTTTCCAGGTCAGTATTTCAAGGCAGTGCTGATGAGATAAGATGTCAAGTTGTAATAAAATAAGATCATGTTGGTAAGTAAATTTAACACATACTCACTCCAACTGCCAAATTATGGAAGAGCTAGATTTTCAGACAGTTAATTGGATATTGAGTCCTCTGAGTCATTTGAAGTGAGATGAGCAAGTCTTTCCTCAAAGATGAGGATGTAGCCTAGAGATCAGTTAAGTGTTGGCTGCAAGCTGAATTAGCAAAAGAGAGCTGGGCAGAACTTTAGTGGGGAAGATTAGGATTATTTTATGTCAGCAAGTAGACAACCTGTGATTAAAGTACCAAAGCATACTGGTATGCTGAAATAGAGTCATTGAATCCTAGAATCCAGCAGTATTTCTGTAGTACTTCAGTTGCACTTGCAAGCTCTCAAGTAATGCATGTGCTAGAGATACCGATGGGGTCAGTGGGCCCTCAGAAGGTGCAACACTTGAGAAGAGTCTCTGGTTCTTCTGGCCTTTAGTACTTCTCTCTGTCACACGTTTTCAAGGGCATTAGCTGATTGATATTTTTTAGGTTGTGTTTCGTTTTGTTTTGTTTTTTTACTGAAAGATGCACAGTTACCAATACATGGAGCCTTCTGTTCTTCGCATAACATTAAGTATTCACTGGAGGCTGCTCAAGTAGGTGTTCCTTGCTAAAGATTTGCTTCAGGAGTCTGTAATTCCTACAAGAAGAGCACACATCTTTATTTTGAAGTCATCACAGACTATCACCCTGCTTGATGCTCACTCACATTCTGCTTCATTAACTGTTCCACATTTGTTTCCTTTTCTTGCCAGCCTGCTTCAGCCAGATCCCCAGTGTAACTCCATTAAAGCCTGTACTGGTTTCAGTCAGAAGACATATGGCTTCGTGCCCTATTCTCTCCCTTTCTGTGATATACAAATTATGTCTTGAATGCTTCTTTCAAATGCTACCAAAATATGGGCTGCACTCTTGCCTTTCTAATAGAATGAAAAATATTATATATATATATAATTTTTTTTATTTTTTTTATTTTTTTTTTACACTGGATTTGGAAATTTCACGGTACTGGAGATGAAGCAGCTAGACGTGGGAGTGTGAGTACAGCTTGAGATGTCATTAATGGGCAGCAGGGGTCCCCTAAGGACTTTCTATCTGTTCCCCCTAAATCTGAGGCTGTGCTTTGCTTTTGCATGTTCTTAAGATATTGCCTAGGACAGGTGATAGCAGGCACATTTAATCTCAAAGAAATAGTAAAAGGAGTCTGGAAGCTTTTAAATGTTGATGGATAACATAACTCTAATTAAAGGTGTAATCTAATCTGATAAAACAATTTCCAGTTGGTCTTGCTGGGGAGGGCCAAAAGCTTCCATTCTGAAAGACAGTGTGATCAGTTGTGGGTTTCTCCATCTCTGATTTCAGCTGCAGAAAAATATGGGATCATTTCAGGCAGTATAATGGTATGCATTATATGGCAAATCCACACGTAAGACTGTAGCACTGGCCAAATTTTAACATCATTTTGAAGCTACGTCCGTTATCTAGATGTTAGAAGTTATGTGAGGCTTTTAAGATTTCTTCTTCCTAAATTGCTTGTGTATATGTTCTATATGAATGCATGTTGTCATCTTTACATTAATTTGGAGAAACTGGTAAGTGAAGCATCCAACAAATCCAATTTTCTTTATTAGCTAGTTATCTGGTTGTGAGTCCCCCCCATTCAGCAGTTCAAGCAAATAACGCAGATGTGAATTATTCATTACATGAGAACTGCCGTAGCGGGCAAGAATGAAAGACACTGGCTGTTCCTGTCTCCTCTTTCTGTTAGCGCTATCAGGCATGAGCGGCAGAGATACCGGAGCCGTAAAGCATGCAGAGATGGGGACATTGACCCAAACTGTCCCTAATGTTTGGCTTCCATTTTCTCTTCCAGAACAGTATGAGCAGTAATATGTATTGCCAAGCTGTCAGCTTTACCATGATGGCAAGAATGTTTGTCTACTGTTGGTTTGTTTCCATTTGTTTCTTTTTCATTTGTGCATTTTTTTCACAAATATGTCAGCAGTAGAGTAGAAGTATTTTAATCCTCCAAGTGACCAAAGCTGCTGTTTAGCTAAGCCTTGAGTTTCCCTACTTTCCTGTTGGTCCTATCTTATGAATCACTTAACAAAGCCCATTTAAAAGCAGAAAGTGAAAACCTGATCCAAAAGAAACTAAAGCTTCCAGTGGTCTGTGCTAATACGCAGTGTTTCTTCATTAAGAGATAAGTATCTGTAAAAATATGGCCATTACAAAATTTGCATTTTCTCTGGTAGAGGCACTTAGTACCTACCCATTGAGGTAATGGCTCTTCATGGGTGTAGACGTTTCTGTGGCAGTTTTTAAGGCTGCCACTTAATGCCATCAGAGGAGGTTGTGGGTAAACAGTGTTTTACAGGATCAGCACTCCAGCTGTAACACGATGGGATTTTAAGCACAGTGAAAAACTTAGATAAGCTTGCTTATTGAAAAGAGAGACTATACGATCATTTTATTTTACTACAAAAACGTGACAGTTCACTGCCAGTAAACATGCACATCACTCTTCCGTATTTGTAGTCATGAGCATGCTAATCTTCCTCTTCGTTTGTTTGCTTTCTCAGGCTGCAAGCAAATAACAAGAGTCAGTAAAGCCCTCCTAGCCATGGCCTTTTGGGTTTGTCCTGTTTCATTGTCAAACCAAATGATCCAGAAATCCACCTGGAAATGTAGTTAAGTGATGTGAAATTTAGACACACTGACAAATTACTGGTAGCAGAACATACTGAGTTTCAAATCATCCTGCAGCTTTCGAGACTGCTAAATTAATTAGCTTGATAGAAAACTTCAAGGAGGAGCTACTGAGACAATCCACTGAAAGGAGGAAAGAAGGATCTTTCTTCTGACATTGGTATTTTGGCACTTACTATTCTGAAGTGTTTTCCAAGCCCTTAGAAAAAATCTATCTATGTATTAATGTCAGTGTACCACCATCCACCTACAGCAAATGCTGAGAGCCCATGGTACAGGCTACGCACACACTAATGGCCATGTCCCATATAGACTCTGCCATGTTTAAGGAGCCTATTATGCCTAATAAATAGCTTCACTGTTATTGACTGCTCAGCTCCCATTAAAAGACCTGAGATGGTAGTCTTCCTTTAGAGAAAAAAAACAAATCATGAAGATTTGTGGGCCATTTAAAAACCTATAGGGCATGAAATTGATACTGTGTGTGAAAAAGAGAAAGGGATGCCCTCATTAGGTCTTGCACATTAGTACAGAGGCTGTTGCTGTAGTTCAATCTGAGTTCTTGTGATATATCCTCATAGCTCCTTTATGCCAGCCATGCAAATAGAATAATGCATTAAGATACTGATATTCCATTTAATTATGTTTTTTAATATCTTAACTTTTTTTTTTTGTATGCGTAGGTATTGTGTATGAAAGAGCAAGGGACAATTTTGTAAGTAGCTACATTAAATACCCTGAACTGAAACTTTGACTCCTTGCTGCCAAATTGTGATGTATAACAGAACGGCTCTCAAGCGTAATGGGCAGAATTACTTTTTCCTCTGTTTCCTCCTTCCAATACTGAACACTGAGACTGCCTCTGTGGCAACAGTAGAAGCTGACATGACAGTGTTTATTTCCAAGACTTGTGATACAAGTTTTATATTTATATATTTATATTTACATTTTTATTTGATTTGTTTATTTACATAATTTATACTTGATACAAGTTAACTGCTGCTTAGGCTTACTGTTTTGTAAAACTGTTCCCCACCTCTATATCTCTGTAAAGAAAGTAACTTTAATATCCAAAGGGTTGAAAAAGGTTCAGAGCACAGAACATGAAGCTCTTGGTTAGTTTTTTCTCTCCTGCGCACCTTGCATATTGAGGTTACAGTTTTTGCTCTGACACAACTTAGAGTGGATGAAAATTTTGAGTTAGGTTTTCCAGCAGCAACTCTGTACTGGAAAGTACTATGAAATCAGCTGGAATAATGATCTTGCCCAAATTATTAATGCAAATTCAGTCATTATGTCAGACAAACACATTTTCTCTGAACAGATTTTAATGTTTGACTATGGTAAAATCAAGCTAAACTCATTTTCCAGTTCAGTGTCAGCCCAAGTAACACCGGGGCGTATTGGAAACCCCACAGGGAAGGGAGGAGGAATCAGAAGGAAAGAGGGATACTCCCTCATTGTCCGTCTGTCTGACTGTACGGCTTGCTCCGCCCTCTTCTTGCAGTACAAAAGACCTCTTCATAGTGATGCACTCTTATTAAAATGTCAGTTTACTGATTAAAAGCAAATATATTCTGCAGAAGAAGCAGTGAGACAGATAAATTCTGCTGAAATACAATTTCTGTTTCCTTAGCATCATAGCACATTTATATAAATGGATTTTTTTTTTCCCCTTAATACTGAGGTCACAGTTATACTAGTTCTATCTTCTGACTGACGTTTTTCAACAAGGATCTTGCTCGAAATTGGAAAAACATCTGGCGTTATTTATTTCCTCCAATCTGAGATCCACTGCTTATCCTCCTGGGTTTTCCACGATCCCTAGGAACAGGGAAGTCTAGAAGGGGATAGCAGTTACAGGGAACATTTGCAACTTTTCAGATCAAAACTGAATGAAGTTAATTAATTTAGAATTATAGTGATGGTTCCTGCTAATGTCCTCCCTCTTTCCTATCTCCCATCCCCAAACCAACATAACACTGTTTCTTGCTCTTCACATTATTCTTATGTCAAATTTGGGGCAATGCCTCCAGATATGTCTAGAGTTAGATCAGACAAGTTGACTCTGGAAACAGAATATATATATTCCCTGAAATGGAGAAAAACCCAGTTTCCAATTCCATTGCTACTTTGGGTTTGAATTATTCAGCATTGCTGATAGACATGGTTCCTTTTTATTCGAACTCTGTTTTAACTTTGTTCTGATAAAAAGCAATGTGTATATCAGGAACCCTGAATAATTCAGTGTTACTTCCTAACTCAGGAAGCTGACTCTTTTTCAAGCCATTTCTTGCCTAGCTGTTCCAGAAATCAAGCAATTCTCTTATGAGCAGTTGTTCCTCTGATGTAGTAGTGGATCTTGGCTACCATGCTGAGTGCCAAGTTACAGAATTTACTGTTGTATTGCCTGAGGCAGCCTCAGCTCTTTCCCTGTGGGAAAAGGACAAAACAACATTTTGGTTGTTCCAGACAGTTACTCAAGTATCCACAAGGATCTGTTCAAGCTTTAATTCTTCAGAAACGATTTTTTTTTTCAGGATTATTTTAGCTAAGTATTGCCAAGAGAAATAGCATTTCTCCTCTGTCAGATGATATCTTCATCAATGTATAATTTTTTGAGAAACATAAAGCATTTTAATTAAACTGTGGATCCATTTAAAGCCTTATAAATGATGATTTTGTGTGTTTAAAAATTATTATCAATCACTTATCAAAAGACATATCGAGATACCCTGGAATGCATTTAATGAGACTAGAATTTTAGCCTGATATGCATTTGCCAACTGCGGTGTATTGATTTAGCAGGAACTATGTAGAGGTGATCTTTTGTTGTTAAAAATTAATTTTGAGGTCTCAAAATCAGGAGAGAAACTGTAGGTTGTATGAATTAAAAGTTAATCATCAGTTTCCACCCTTCTGTAGCAACTAAAGAGTAGCAAGGAAAAAATTCTGTAGAAAGAACCCAATGTTGGGCTTTTTCTTCTGTATTTATTTTTCTGCAGGGCTGTACATGTCCTATAATTTAATATTTTCATTGCTATCCTACCACTAGAGACTTCTAAATTGCAGTGCTAATGCTCTTCCTTGTGACCACTTTGCCTCTTCCAGCCCATTTGACTTTTTCCATTTCTGAGACTGGCTGCTTATTTTACCCTTTCATTTCACTCTGGGCAGAAAAGTCACCAATCTCCTCTGTTTAGAAATTCCTAATCTCAAAATTTCTGCCTTTGGCACAATTTTAGCAATTGCTGGTCAATTCCAGCAGAGTGGAGTTAACTTTTACAGATTTATTTTGTAGTTTATGAATTTTCATCTTTATTTGTTCCACACTACAGATTCTCTCTTGCACTGTGGAGTGAGGAATGGGGTTAGATATTCATGGATTTTCGTAGCGCTTGTTTCTGTTAAGTTCATGATAGAAGAAGGAATTCTCTGTGCTGAATTTATATTTACTGTACTTCAGAACCAGTCAGAACAGGTGTTTGTCCTTTCATTATTTCCCATTTAAGCCTCTTCTGGCCATCATTTATGTGACTAATTGATTATGCATAGAGGAGCTTCATCTTTTCCTGCTTAGGTAATTCCTCACAAAAGCAATGAAAATTACATTGAGCTACAATCTATTAGGCTCACCAACCCCCATCCAGTTTTCACTTTTGATGTGTTTTGCCTTGTACAGATTTCTAGATTATGTACAAACCATGTGTAGTAGGAGCGACACTCATTCTGTAGGGTCATGTCTCATAGCATATCTCTATAACTTTAAAATTTATAGCGATTTCTTGTTACTATAAATTCTTTACCTATAAACTTACAAATTTGTGATTTTTAAATTTCATCTCTAATCCAGAGGTGTTCTGCAGAATGCTGCCCATCTGCAAGGTTTTCTGCTCCGGTACCTCGTTGACAGGGACTGCTTGTGTGTTATAGGACTGAAACCACTATCTTTTCATAATGAAATCAGTCTTCGAAAAGTCTTTTATTTTTGTGTTTATTTTGCTCAATGCACACTAAAACTAATGTAATATGGAAACAAATCTTCCTCTGTTGATGTAGAAAATAAAGTGTTTTGCCCGTGTTTCCATGGAGACAATCAGACTGCAATAAATGAACATGAAACGGCTCTTAGTTCTGCAGAATTTAGCTGTTTTGAAATCATTACAAGTCATTCACAGGGGCCCTTTGCTTGTCTTCTGTGATGCCTTCCAGGAGTCCCAGGGTGATATCTAGACAAGTAAAATTCCCCATTTTAAATACTGAAAAAGAGAAGGAGGCATAGAGTGACTAACTCGTTTATCCCAAGACACAGAAAAGGCAATGATAGCAACAAGAACACAATGTAAAGATGTCCTGTCCTTCTTCCTCCGTTGACGAGGACAGCCACCACGCATGCGCTGAGATGCTAAGAGCAAGTGTAAAGTTGGTAGTTCTTCCATGGCATATGGTTTCAGAGAATGCTATCCATATTGTACTTTTTAATTAAGTATAAAATGAGCTCCTCTGCTTTATACTCAATAACTGATAATGTTTGGACCCAAATTCTGTTTCATTTATTCTAGCAAATAAGGAAAGGAATTTAATAGAAACAGTAGAGGTTTTCTAATTTCCAGGGCTGAAGGTTTTATCTAGTTTAACATTTAAATACGAGTATGTAGAGATAGGCAGGGCCGGGAATTGCTGTAACTCTAACAACATTGACATTCAGTCTGTCAATAAATAGAGCAAACTCGTCTGCCTTTCAGAAATTTCATGTCCAGAATTTCTATTTCTTGCCTAGCTCTCTACAATGCTGTGTTAGAAAAGAATTGTAATTATAAATACTGATTCATAAAATCAATAGTTTAGTCATCATTTTTTACTATTTGCTGATGGAATCAGTAGTAATGGTGATATACTTGTGCTTCTGTGTTAACTCTAAAATATAAGCATTAAAAGGTATGTTATTAATGTTTTCAAATTAGATTTATTGACATAAAATATCTAATGAAGAATGGTAACATTTGATTAGTAAGGTATTTTTCTCTGTGAAAAATACAGAGTTCTGTATCCACTTACATTTTGTTTCAATTCTATTTTTTCTTACAGTTCACAGTATTACACTTCAGTATAGTTCTTAATCAGAGCTGGAAAAAGGTTCGGTTTCTCACAAGCTAGCTATCTGAATTAAATCATGGTAATTTTTTTCCCATTTATTATTGCTTCGGCTGAAGTATAAATTGCAGCAGCCTCAGAAATAATACAGAAGTCTTCCATGAGATATGATGCAACTTCTCTACAAGAAAATCAAAATGTATACTTGTATTCTTCTGAAATGGGAAAAGTGTAATTATGCATGAATAATTTAAAATATTATTTTCTCAAAAAGGTATAAACTGTTTTGTTTTCATTGGCCTCAGAGTAAAGAAATTTGTATTAAATGAAATCCCACTAAATAAATGATGATTCACTCCAGTGTAACAGAAAGCTGAAATAGTTTAGGTCAGTTCACAGGAAAAATCATATTTGTCATTTCAAAATTACCAGAGGATTGTCAATTCCAAGCACTCAGAAATCTCAAAGTTATCTTAAATATACTCTTTTTTTTTTTAATAATAATTTGGAGTCTTTTGCATAGGTTTGATTTTTTTAAATCTTTGTAGTTTATGTTTTCCCCAGCAGGAATGAGAATAAAATCTTACTGGCTTTTGGAGATAAAAACAAAGTTCTTTTCTGGTACTACGACTTGGAGATCTAAGGGAATTGGGCAGTGTTGCAGGACCCAAGTTCAATCACAGATATGGAAAATGCAGCCTCAGCTTCTTGTAAAACTAAAATCTGACTTACAATCATTTCACAAGATGTTATCAGGTAGCCAGTTCTACCAGTGTGGAGATCCAAGTGCTTCCTCTCTCTTTTCCTCACATCCATTTGCTAGAAAATTGAGCTTGGCAGTCCGAGGGAGCATATTTCGTTCCAGAAGAGTAATGGCTGGGCATGGAGGCACCCCAGGGCTGCGGGGTGGAACAGGGAATGGCTCTCCTGCAGCAGGAGCAGCGAGGAGCTGGTAGGGTGGAAGTGTCTGGAGTTTGTATCAGGATGCCTGGGGTCAGAGATGCTCCACTGTGTTGTTACAGGGTACCTTTCAAAAGAAAGCAGAGAGCGGAGCCTGACCACAGGAAGCAGTCATGTGCTGGGCTCTGCTCCTCTGCTGAGGGCCTGGTAAGACAGATACCACAGAACTTCTGCAAGGCAGAAGCAGAATTTCTTCATTTTCTCATGTTCCACCAGCTGAAGATTAGAGCGACCTTTTGAAGTTCTCTACCTCCATCCCAGGAAGCTTGAAGCTGGATCATCTCGAGGGTTTTGGGGACCCTGAGACAGAAACCATAGAGCTGCCATCATTAAACATACACCAAAGCCCCGCAAGCCCGGAGAATGGGATTATCTTTGTACCCTCACAACTTCCCGGAATTAATAATTGAATGGAACATCTGACCAATGTCCTTCTGGCTGTGGGTTTTTTAGGTCTGTTTTCCCTTCAGCTTACTGGGATGTGCAGAAACACACCCTCGGGTGCGACGCGTACAAATTATCCCACAGTGAAAGTGCTTGGAATTTAGAGAAGCAGGATGGCCCCGATGCCAGATCATGCTGTATTGAAGCGGTGCGAGTGGTCTGGACCTGGTGCTAGCCGAAAAACAAAGCCAGAGCGTAGCTGTATTTGACAGCTTCTCTTTTCCAGTGTAAGGAAGTATTTGAGATGCATTTGCAGTATATTGCGATAGAAATTGTAACGATTCGTTGTCAGAAATCAAACCAGGAGCTTCTCTTATATGACTCCTTAGAAAATCAACTTTGGTCTTGTACATGTCTCTATTGTCACTAGCCATATAACTACGTTGAAGATTGTGGCTGATTATCACATCCACCAATGGACATACATTTCCTAACTCACAGTCCTATCTTTTTTTTTTTTGCCCCACTTATTTTCACTGCATCAGATTTCTGTATATTTGTCAAGGAAATTCATTTATGTACTGGGGTTCTTATCCTTTGCTTTGGAAAGATCTGTGAAGTCCTTTGAAGCATCCTTTGCCTTGGGTGGCCCTCAGTAATGTCAAAAGCAATTATATGTCAGCTATAAGAGATTATTTTTGAAAGTGCCTGTAAAAATTAAAATAGATGTTTCTGTGCACTGTACCAGTGTCTCCAGCCACTCAAATGTTAGGGTGCTCCAAAACAAAACTATACAAAAATACTACATGGTGATGGAATAAATGCTGACAGTTTGAGATGTTACTGTTAAACTGCCTTGAGAAATTCCATTTACTGAAAATAATTCACATACATGTTTGAAACATTGAGGCCTACGGTAATTAAATTTCAGCTGAATTGATTTCTGTATGCAAATTGTTCTGAGTAATTACGCAGAGAGAGAGAGCATGTGAAAGAGAAAGAGGGACTTAAATATTGGAGCTTGTTATTCGAAGACCTGTTCTCCCCTAGACTTGGGGGAGAGCTAACACCAATTTTCTCCCTAAGGAAGTGGAATGATTTATGCCAAGATTTGCAGAAGCAGAATAAAAACCATTGGTAATTATTTGCAATTGATATTGAGGGGTGGGGGCTGGTGTAATCTGTTTTTAAATAACATTTTCAAAAACCAGAATTATTAACAATACAAGCTCTAAGAAGAAATGTTACACGCGGCTCCGATAAACAACTTAGGCACTTGTTGTGGCCACTTACCAACCTGTAAAATAAGAAAATCTGAGAAAAGAGTGTAGGTAGAAACCTTCTGAATGGCTATAAAAGCCTGGAAGTCCATCACGGGCATCCTTGGGTGTCTCGTTCATACAAGGTCCATGGTGTAGTCCCATCACACTTGTATTAAGCTCCCCTGCCAGTCTAACCTCAGCATGTGGCTTGATTGAAGTTTGCCTCTGGAGCATTGAAAACTATAGTGTTTTCACAGAAAAACAAAGCAACATTCACCTGAGTGCTCTTTAGGTCAGTATGTATGGCCATGTTCACGTTAAGGAAAAAAAGCCTAAATTCATTGTCTACTTCAAAGCTGAGTAGAAGCTCTCACTCTGGACAGGGAGGGAGTCTATTGTTTATGTCAAACAACTGAAACATTAAAACCAAAACTGGTTTTAGCGATGGTGTGTTGACAGCATGCCCTTTTCCTAGCAAAAAACAAGGGCAAAGTTTGTAGAGGTTTTTATTATCCATGTTTCAGCTGGCTGCATGGCTTCTTAAACATTTGCTGTACGATGGTTTTCATGGAAGTATAAAGTAGAATTCCTCCAAGTCACAAGTTAGCTGCTTTGATCATACTTTCTCTTTGGCTGGTACCGTACTGTTAAGGGGAGGCAAGATGCTGATTTGAAACGTTGCCTCTTAGATCCAGAGTTTGATACGAGCTGCCATTTGAGCTTCGTGCCGGGTGGGCAGGAAGCCGGGTGAGGAGCCAGCCTTCCGCCTGGACCACATCGTGTTTGCAATGCTCTTGCTGCCATGTCCTACCTGCTGGTTTGTACAGCCACGAGCTCTGCTTTCCTTCCGCGGCATGCCTGTGGAGTATTGCTGGAGTCAAGTCATACATGATAATATTGAAATGCACACCTATAATGTAATGCGTCATTTAATTGAGGGGCTTTGTTTTATTATCAATCTATTTTGTCTTAAAATATGCACTAGAATCTGCATCGAAGACAGCAGATCCCATTTTCCAGTTCGTCATACCTTTCTCAACAGATGTTCTTCTTTTCTCATACAGTCAGAACAGTTCCAAGGGGATTGCATAAAAGCAACTGTTCTTGACATTTCATTATGCACAAGTATTTTTGTCATTGAGTGATCATAGTACTTATTGTCAGGCAATTTTGAAAACAAAAAACCCAATATTTACATAATGCCATTTCTTTTTGATTGTGTAGTTTGTTTCAGCTCCACTAAACGGCTATGAGTTTGAAATTACTCTCTTCCCCCAAACGAATGGTCATAAAAACAAAATCAAGCTCATAAATCTTGCTGTGAACTAGTTGTACAGTTTCTGCAGGATTACACATCCATTGCTGCAAGACATTGAAAGTATTTATTTGTTACCACCCTTTTAAAGTCAAATGTGTGAAAAATAAATTTACTCTGTTGTGATTAACACAGTGACCCACAGCTGCAGCATGTAGAGCTGCAGTCTTATAGAGCAACTTCTCCCTGCGCTGTCTGAACTAAGTCATACATCTTATTTTATAGTAGTAATATATAAAAACAGGAAATGTAATAGAAAAGTATCTCAAACACTTTTGTTAGGTCTTTGTGCAATGCTGATTTATTTATATCGCATACTTGCAGCCTCTGGTGAATGGTACAGGGAGGGGAGAGGAAAGTGTGTACCGTTCATAAGCGAGCATTCTCTGGTCTGCTTTGTGGAGCAGGGCAACCAGCTCATCTATGGAATACAATTTTCCTACCAAAATGTTGTGGCCAAAGAATCAGAAACTTTGGCTCCATTGAAACACTTCTTCACTTGTGCTCTGCCAGATAGGAAGAGACTTCAGAGCTCAGGGATCAGGATAGCTGGCCAGAAAACAAATGTCAGCAGAAATAGCCAGTTTTACGTGAGGGAGAGTAAGGCTTTTGAGCCAAGATAAAAAGCCAGAAATTCTAAATTTTCCCAGGATGAAAAACTTCTGAAAACGTTTACACTAAGAGATGTGCAGTACTCTATTTCCCTGTGTTTCAGGCAGCTGTCTCCCGGGATGGATACTTCCCTTGGAGCCCAAGCGTGCGGGGATTTGAACAACACAGGAAAAGCTCAGCACGGGAGCTATGGAGCCTGGGCTCACAAAAAGATAGGCTGGGTGACTGAAGTGGCTTTTCAGCAAAGGATTTATATTCATGTGAAACCTTTAATTCCAATACTGGCTGGACACATATCCCCTCCAAAAAAAATTGGAGCAGTCCTCAGGCACTGTCAGGTCAGGTTAACTGACCGTAGCAACTTCACCTTCAGTCTCAGCCTAAAGAAAAAGTGGAGAAGTGTCCACTTGGTAACAGACAGGCTTAAGGTATTGTTGCTGTTACTGTGCAGACAGACCTGAGTGCAGACTCTTTAACATAGAAAACGGATGGCTGTAGTTTTCCTTTCAAGTGGATAAAATAACACCTTTATAATAAAAACTTTCCTTTTTTTTTCCTCATTCCTTTTCCCGCTTTCATTTATTTGTACTTTTGGCTCTTCTTTTCAAAGATTTAATACTCATTGCTGTAGGATAAAAAGAACTGTGGTGACAAATATGGTTGTGATGTTTCATCTTATTCCCAAGGGTCTTTTCTTCTGCAGATGATGAGCGTCTGCTCCTAGTCATGTAGAAATCTGATTAACAAAGCATGATCTTTGATTAGCATATTTCAGAAATTGTTTCTTATTATGAGCTCTCCTTAGGGCTTGTGTTGCTTAGTAGTTGAACAACCTTCCAAATTATTTAACATGTTGAGGAACTTTGCAGACATATAAATCCCTGGTTTGACCTTTTATGTTCATATGGATCATGCATTCTGCATAAGTGGAAAATATCTCAAGAAATAGTGGTCCAGATTGTGGAGACATTTGTTGTCTTCTGACAAAGCCCACAGTTTTGCTTGTATTTGATAAACTTCTACTTTCTTGAGCTGTATGTAAGGGCTGTTTGTAATGAATAATAAATGATGCTCCTATAGTGATACATTTAAGGATCTTCATGAGCTTTTCCACAATAAATGCAATTCCACCAACACACAGGTGGGGAAAAGCTTTATTTATTATTATTGCCAGTAGTATCATTCTTTTCAGGTTTTAGAAGCAAGACACTGATACAGAGAGAAGTTGAGGCCTGATTTAAAAGGAAATAGTGACTGGGATTTCCAGCCACAGCTTTTCCCATTCCTGTGCTTCAAAGTGATGACCATTTAGCAATATTTTTCTTTTTCGATAAACATTTTTTTAAATTGCAAAATATTTCAAAATTGTGTTTGTGTGATGCTATTTCAGAACATGCATGCTTCAGAACTGTATGCATTTTTATTGCCTTAGAAGACCAAAGGAGTTCCTAAAGTGGATATAATTCTTCAATTAGAGTAAATTTTATTATGAAAAATGATGAATATTGAAACTGTGCATGATGTCACATAGACCATGTGGGCCTAAATCTTGCTTCTCTCATTCGTGCCAAACTAGTATTGACTTTCAAGGCTAAACCCACCTCCCTACTTATTCAGACTCTGGCTGATACAAAACCATGAGCATGAGGCCAGGGAGTGCTCTCCAGCAGCCCGGCAGTGTTGGCAGCCGTTAGCCCTGGGCTCCTAGCCAATTTGCACAATGGTTTCTGTTGATACAGCGTTTTGCATCAAGGATGTGTCTCACCAGCAAAAGCAGACAACGTGCATGTGCTCCAGTAAAAGAGCAAGGCCAGCTGAAAGCCAGCAAAAGTTCTGGCCATTAATATTTTTTTTGTGTGCATATGACCTTTGAATTTTATCAGCCCACTGAACCTGTAATCTGGTGACCCTTCACGCTCCAAGTGGTGCTTACTTATTAAAGGCTTTGCAGAAGGAGGGTATCTCATTCTGTTTTGCAGTTTAAGAATATCTAGGTGGACAGATAGCTAAGGAAATTATGGCTTGCCATTTCAATCCCTGCCAAATACCTGCCGTAGTCTTTAACTCAGTCTCCAGCGAGAGGGAAGTAAGAGGATTAAAAATGTGTATCTCATCTGCTGTGTTCTGGGAATGTAAAGAGCAGGGGGATGGGCTGCTTATCACGTGCCAGTTAGTCTGACGTGGAAAAGACATCAGAAGGCAACAGCAAAACACCCCTGAAGAGCACTTCCAGCCAGTGGGACAGACCCTGGCCCTTCAGACACTGCCTCGGTATTTTCCTGATGGCAGCTCATTGGGTGTTGATGCCTTGTTGTTTGTGGTGCAAGAAACACGTGGTCTTTTCTCCATCCTTGCTCACATCACCTTTTCTATAATTTTTAATAGCTTTAAAAGAAAAAAAAAAGTTTTAACATTTTTGTTTTCACGATTTACCCCGTGTCTTGCACCAAAGGCATTCTGCTAAGTACACATGCGCTAATGAAGCTCTGTTGCCCAGCACAGATGTGTAACGGGGTTAATGTGGTACGAGCCTGTAGCTATAGGTGTTTAAACCGGCACGGAACAGCTGCAGCACCTCAGCACTGCAGAGAAACAGAAGGATCCTCTGCTTGTCAGAAGTACATTTGCTGTCATATAAAGAAATATGGTACATAGCAAACTGAAACTTCCAGTAGTATCTTTTAAAAGTTTCTCTGATTGTTCAGTAAAGTGAGAAACTCGGTTATCGTAACGTGTAATAAGAGCTTTATGCAGTCTGAAAAATGAAACGAAGAGTTGCCTGTTTCCAGGAGTGTGGGGAGGAAGGGGAGTCATGAAATGTAATTTGGGAACACATTGAAGAGGAACAGAAAGTCAAATCCATCACAAAATAATGTCTAAAAAAATCTGATCTAAAAGTCATTTCTTAAACAAAGGTGAAATTTCTCTGTGTGGCTGTGATTTCCCTTCTTCTGAAGTATTCACACAACCATTTTTTGAATGTTTGTAATTCATCCTGGCAGATACATCTTATTGCTGATCTTTAGAAACATTCTTTTGTAAGGGAATGAGTTTAGATAGTTAGCCTTTCAAATGGGCCTTGATTGCAGAGAAGTATCTATAAGAGATTTTCCCAGGTGGGATCAGTGCTCTAATTGGAGTGGTATCCAGCATAGAACTGTATCGCTCCTCTTTTTTATTTCAAAGATTGCCAAATCACCGCTCATTTAAGGAAGTAGACTATAGAAACTTGGCAGGCTTGCAAACTGACAGGACAACAAACCCTTCTGCATCTGTTGAGCTTCTGTAGGGACCAGGTGGCTGCTCCAGTGCCCGATGCACCAGCAGCTTCTTGCCTCTGTGATGGAGCAGCTCGTGCCTCCACAGAGTTCAGACCCTCTCTCCCCCTTTGGGAGCTGAAGAGGATGATCCCAAACCAAATCCTAATTTTACCACATCAGGTCCATGATACATGCTCAATATCTTCATTTATTTGAGGAGAGGGGAAAGGTATGTGCAGTTCCAGTAAAACTTGGTGCATGGACGCATTTATTCATGTAGTGTTAGGAGACATTCTTATGAATAGAGAAAAAAATGCAGGTGCTCCTCAGACTCTCGCTGCTCCTGTCTGACTGTTTGTTGCATCTGGGGAAAATGGTCCATGGCGAGCTGAATGGGGATCTTTGCAGAAGCCTCCTGTTAGAATACGGGCAGTGTATCACTGTGCTGTTTCAGCCTCTGAGTACTCTTTTCAGATAATTGGGGCGGGGGGGTGTTAATCCTTGTGTCCTGGCTAAATGCCGATTTTGGTAATTACTTTCTGTCTGCAGTCCTTTAAGTCTGTTTGCATCATCATTCGGGTGCAGCGTTATTCACTCTTTCAAGTTCTCTATCCCATACGTGGTTACAGAGAGGCAGAATTTAACCAGAGGTGCCTGTGTCGGATTGGTAAATGGATATCTGTGTTCAGGAGGAAGGTTCATGGGATGTATCTTAATCAAAACTGTGAAGAGTCTACCTGAGGGTAAACCTTGGTACACTACACTTTCCAGTGCAGGATTGCATGTCACTTTTGGACATTTTCCAGACTCCTGACTGTTACCTCCAGCTGCAGGACCTCACATCATCCATCACATCAGAGGAACAGAAGTTCCCTTTACTGCTGTCACGTCCTTTTCTCCAGCAACTTCAGAATTGATGAGATTGCCCGCTGTATTATTCACCCTGAGGCTGGCTGAAGTACTGGAGATAAATTTTTGGCAGTGTGTCCCTCTCTGTCCCCAGATCCTGCTCGGCTGCTGGAGAAAAGGACAAAGCAGCAGTGATCCCTCCTTGGGAAACCAAAGCAGGGATGCTACTACCAAGAGGGAGAACATTGGCTTGTGTCAAAAGGAGAATAAAGAGTGTCAGGACTGACTTTAGAGGAAGAACTTTCCCTGGGGAGGATCAGCAGGGACAACAGCTTGGGTATATTTGCTCTGAGATAGCAACTCATCGTGGTCTCTAATCCCACTTCCGACAGCACTGCTGGTGATGTAACTTGTTATATAAAAGCCCAGGATTAATTTATTGTTATTACTGCTTTTCTGCTCAAGCATTTTAAGTACAGGAGATGCTTATCTGTAAAAATTAAAAATAATTTCTACAAAATAGTAGGCCTGTTATATAGTATCTGTGAAATTAATTTTATTAGCACTCTGCAATGTCAGTTATATGTTCTAAAATACTCATCATTTTGTTACTTGTGAGTGTGTTTTATTCCACTGTAACTTTTATAGGAAATAAGCAGCTTGATATAGATCATTGTACCAGAACTTCACCCCAAGGTGTTATGTCTAATATTAATGTGAGTGCCAACGTAGACGCAGATCACTGTTCAATAATCAGAGTCTTAAGCTTTCCATCTATCTTTCTGCTTGAACATCTCTGTTTAATATGCAGTCTGAGAACAACAGCACAGACTGTAAAGCGGCAAAGTATTTATTCACTCAGATGTGGGAGTGTTCATTCTAACCAGTTGTCAAACAAGAGATAACTTTACATGCATTTCTCATTTTGTTTTTTAATATGTTTGGTTTTTTTACAGCCCTTGATCCATCCAAAGACCCATGTTTGAAGGTGAAGTGCAGCCCACACAAAGTGTGTGTCACTCATGACTATGAAACTGCTATTTGTGTAAGCCGCAAGCAGCTGGTACACAGGTAAGGAAACTTCATGTTGTTTGAGGTTTTTGAGGCTTCATAGACATCCAGAATGATGAGAACAAGTAAAATGATAAAACTCCGAAGTATACATTTAAAACTATAATTTTAAAACATTTCTTTGAAGTTGAACTTGCGCTTTTTTCCCCAAAACCAAACAGAAGTCTTAATCAGTTATAACCGTGACTATTCCCGAATGATGAGCTGGAACACGATGCACCATGCAGTGCGGAGTACAGAATGCTTCCCAGTTCTGGGAGGGCTTTCTCCTCCCAGAGAGCAGTAACTATGCATATTTTAAAATCCGAAAACCCGGACTGTGTAAACAAAGTATCAGACACATCTACATTTCCAGTAACTTAATTAGAAGCAATTAAAAAGAGATTAATGAAGATTTTGTTTTTAAATCTGTAAAACCTCTGCTTAAATTTGGTAAGGAACTGAAAAATGTTCGTAGAACTTTGTAGAGCATCTCTCCGGGAAGTTACATAATTACAGAAAGCTTCAGATCTGATTGCTGTATGACTGAATCAAGAGGAAATGAAATAGCTAATATGTTAAAAGCTTTGGCCCAGATGTTCAAATTAGACCACAGAACTTCACTGAGAGAAGCTATGAATAAACAAAGAAAGCCTATTGAACGTAGGTTGAAATATGCTACAATCTATCAAGAATGAAGACATTTATAAACAAATTTAGAGAGAACAAATGAGCATTGCCCTATTTTGGAAGCAGAAGAAGTAGAACCAGTAAAGAAACTGGTCTTTGGTATCGCCAGTCTCTCTGAGTCAAGACCTGGAATAAAACTGCAGAAATGAGCCCCTCCACTCGCTGACAGATGTCAAATAAAACCTGTACTGCTGTACTGGGCAACTCTGAATGGTTGGTCTGTACTTGAAGAGAAATTATGTTGTCTTGCTTCCGTTACATTTGAGTGATAAACCTGGGGACTGGTCTCCTAGTTTCCTTCACTGTTTAGTTGGGAAGTAAAAAATTGCCTGTAGCAACTCACGTCCCTAAATGTCATTTTTAGCTGAGATTTTAGTTCCACAACTCTTTAAGCCAAACTAAATTCAGGATGATCTGATTTCCATGTACCATATCTCACTGCTACCTGGTGAGGAAGCTAATCCATTAAAAAAAAAAAAAAGTCTTTGATTTATAATACAGAGTTAATGGTGTGATGTGCATGAGGCAGTATATTTAATCTTTGGTTTTCAGTATGGAATGAACTCTGGAAGCATGTTAGGAGTGTCGCTATGTGCAGTACTTGCATTCTAATGACAATTTTGGCATTATGGAGCTTACCTTCTCTAGTTAGGATGGATCTAATGCGCCTGCATTATGTACTGGTTCGTATGATATATAGACATCAATGTTGAGCCAAATGCTTTCTGAGCTATTTTCAGTATTTAATGTCCCAAAAGTGGTAAAAATGGCACAAAGTAATGGGGTAGAGGAGGAGGTGAATATCCCTTTTTTTCCAGAAGCTGGGCTGTGTTTCATGTGATCTCTGTATGAATCCTCCACTGCCTGCAGCTATTTCAGCTAACCTTTGAGTAGCGCTGTGACTATGGAGATGAATAGAAAAGTAGTGAAAACTTACTTTGAAAACTCTCCAAACAATTTCCAGCAAGTTTTGTAATGCTGAAAGAACAACTGCTGATGTGTGATAGTGGCACGTACGTCCCCAAAGTGTTTTTAGTCTCAAAACCCTTGGCTTGGAGGGTAGATGTGTCAATGTGGAAAGTAACTAGGCCAAATTCTCTGCTGGTTTGAATCAGTGGAGTGACACCGGTAAAGGTTTTCACCTTTAGTCCCACAGCATTCTGTTCTTTTTTCTGTGCCTGACCTGAATACTGCTGTACATCTCACCCCAGTCATATTTAAGGCTGCGTTCACAAGGAGTAAATGCATTACAGGAGATGAAATTGCACCTATTTAAAACCAGTGAAAGCCTGAATACGTTAGTGTGGGCGCATGTGTAATAAGAACATTGACTAACACAGCACCATTGCCATCACTTTGCACTTCCACGGTGCTTTTGGGTGTGCTCAGAAGGATTTTCCATTTCATGCATCATTATCAACTTGCTGTAGTGGCTTTACAGAGCGTGTAGGCTCAGCAAAAAGTAATCAGGAGAGCAACATCTTGTGTTATTGCTGAGGTTTCCAGACAGAGCTACGCCGATTTGCATCACCTGATTTAACTGGCCTGCTGAAGAGCTGCAGCACAAGGAAACTGTGTTTTTCCAGGCGTAGTGTAGCTAACTTTGAAATCAACAGCAATAATGCAATGCCATTGCTGTTTCATTTTCTTTGTGCTGGAATGCACACTTTTTAAACCACTGCGGGGCTACAGTAACAGCGTATAAAACTGAGTTAAATGGAAGCTTGTTATTTTACATTTCCTTAGACCCTGGCTCTGTGATGGGATGCTGTAAGGCTTTCAGGCAGAGAAAGCTCCATGCCTTTAGAGTAAGACATTCACATCTGGCAGCACAGCTGTGCCGTATTTCACAGCGCTGTGGTTTGATCCTGCCCTGGAGTGGACCTGCTGGATGTGGGATCCGCTGACGCAGTTGGCAGGGGATGAGTCCATGGGAAAGCAGCTCACAGTGCCGGTAGGTTTGGTTGGGGGTTACCCCAGCGATGCCAAAGAAATCAGTGTCCCAGGGACAGCCTGGCCTCGCCTCTGCACCTCCTCCTTCCCTCCCCTCCACAGTCACCTGGTGAGCAGCCCTGGGTCTTGGAAATAAAAGAGATGTCTGAGAGGTGTTTCAGACAGATAGTAGCTTTTTGTCAGCACATCCTCTAAGGCGTTTACGGTACAAATTGGACAGGGCATTAAGAGAAAAGGAAAGACTGAGCAGTGATTGACAAAAGTGTAAAAGATAAATTTGAAGGTACCTTCTTATATGCTTAATAGGCCTTGGACTAATGATAGAGCCTTATGAAATCTTTTGTGTGGATTAAAACTCCTTTCAGTTTGGACATGATCTATGAGGAAGAGTCTTTATTAGTTCAGTTTTGCGTGAAATGCAGTAGTTAATATCTCTCATATATTTGCATTCCTGTAAAACTTCATGCCATTTGTCTCTGCTGATGTTGCTCATGCAGCTAATGGGAAGGAAAGATGTGACTCTTGGGTTTTTGGAAAAGAACAGAATGAGAAGAGAAGACTGATGTAAAAATAATGGCCATATTAACATGTCCAGAGTTTACAGCTTTGTTCAGTCCATTTAACTGGCAATCACCAATTAGTTCATCACTGCAGTGTCTGTCACTCACAGAGGTGATCAAGCAATGTCTCTGCTTCTCTGCTTCAACTTAGAAACCCAGCTAGTTGCTCCATATTTCTTCAGCACTTTTGAGGCTACTGCTGCTGACAAAAGAGGCCACTACTGAGTTCCTCATGAATATTTTTTTAAGATCTGGACAAGTTCCCAGATAAAACATCTGTTCTTCTAAATTACACATCAAAAGCTTGGTCTGAGCAACGTGACGATGTTGGCAGCTACACTGACCCACATTGAGCAGCCAGATCTCCCTCTCTTTCTTTACAAATCCTGCGGCTGATACACTACTTCTGGTTAAGATGGACCCTCTTGAAAACGAGTCCAGTAAAATGTGAAATTGAGCTGCTAATCTGTCTGCTATTTGTGTGCTTCAAATTGTATCCAAAAGGGAATTAATGAATTAAGGAAATTAATAATTTGCAAGAATGTCAGTGACCCACCTGCTTAGGAGCATTAGAGAAAAATCTTTGACTGCAGCAAATGCACTTTCAGGGATTTACTGCAAAGTTGTGCACATACGCAAGGATTTTAAACAGCGCTGTTCCTCCACGTCTGCGTGTTAGATTAATGGTTACTTTTTAAAATGCACTGAATACAGAGCCTACAAACCCTGTTTTTCTCTCCCCTCAGACTCACGCGTGGCTGTGTTTTGCTTGCTTTCATGCTCTGCCAGTGCTGCTAAATGCTAACAGGGGCTGGCACGGCACCAGGCCTTCCTCTGGGGGTAACATCTCCCCGTGCTGCAAACCTGACTCCCATGTTTTCAGTGGCCTGACCCATGGGAGGGAGGGCTCGTTCCTAAGCTCGTGATGTTTAATTCTGCGTGATCCGTGGTGTTTATCAAAGCCTGAATACGTGAGCAATCTGTATGAGGTGTTGTAACAGGACCAAGCCTGGGAGATGATTAATTAGCTTTGGATCTACTAATAACATCGGTTTGTTCCCCAATTAGCCTTGCTGTGTTCAGAGCTTTTTTTCTGTTCTCTTGTTCATTTTGATGCTGATTCAGAAAATAATTCTTGTTCATTTGTGTATCAAGTACAATTCAGGGAAAAAGAAGCATATCCCAAAGAGAACTTTACAAAATAACATTGTTCAGCATCGTGTCGGTATATTTATCAGTGTTAATTGTATGTCTTTTATTTGTATGTATTTTCTTGAAAGAGCTACCACAAGCAACAAGATGGGAGGACCCAGACAATGACAGGGCAAGACCATGCTGTAGTTTATTCAATTTTTTTGTCTTTCTCTATGGAGACTGTCCAACTAGTTTTTCCAGAAAGTTTTTATTACTTGAGAATGTTTTCAAAGCAAAGTGTCACTATTTCTAACTGCTCTACAAATCCCCACTTTCTTTTCAGTTTGTTGTAAAATGAAGAGGGAAGGGATGTGATTTACTAACAGGGTGAGTTCTCCCTCATTTCACTGAAGTCTTGGTGCTCTCTTGTTAGCCAGCAGATGCAAGACAGGCAAAATTATGCAAAAAATTTGGAAAATCTACTGTAAAAATACTATTCTTTCAATAATTACTCAATCTTAGCTGAGGAAAAATGCAGTTACTTTCAGTGGTGCTGCAGTAGAGCATGGTTCATTCATCCATCTTGAGTAGGCAGCATGCCAAAAAAAATGCGTTCTGGGATGCTGAGGCCTTCCTGTGTAACAGGGCTCCGTAACTTTAATGGTGAGATGTGGGACTCCACTCTATAATTTAGGATAATACAGCTCAGTAATAAAATCATTATGAATATTAAATTGTTAATGTGTGCACTGGAGGCAGAAAACATAAATATCAAAATTATTTTTTACATCTCCAGAGTTTTTTGCAAGTTCTGGGATGAATTCACAGTTATGAGTTATTTTTTACTGCAGACTTGTTTATTGGCATCAAATAAATTGTTATGTTGTTTAACATTTTCAGAATTAAGGGAAGAAAACTGCCCAAATCTTTTGACCTTTATTTTAGAAAAAAATAAAGCCATTTCCAAGTTGTTGGAATTTTTTTTCCAAGTAACAATACAACAATATTTACATCTCTCTGGAAACTGTTTTGGAGTCACTAAATCTGATTTTCCCTAAAATAAAAATGTTTTCATGCAAAACATTGTATCCACCTCTAATGCTGAACATTGGTTTCTCTAATCTACTGGCATAGATTTTTGTTTCAGAAGAGCGAGCGTTGAAATATTTGATTAAACACAAACTCAAAAAACCCAACAGATTGCATTAGGTTTTTTTTCAAACAAATATATCGTACTGGGGAAATTGCCAAAATTTAGGCTTATTATTCCCAAGTGTACCTCTGGCAGAATGTTAGAGAATTATTTTAATCCTCTGTGAATAAAAGTTCTAGACATGAACAGGATGGAGTAAATGGCACCTTTTGTAATTTGTGAACTACAGTACATTATTGTGTAAAGACTATTATTCTTTTTAATATCTAATCACTTATGGTACATTGCACAGTTTAACTGTAGCTCATGCTGTTTGTCCAGAAAAATAAATGAGAAACCAGGAAAAACAAAGAGAGAGGGGGGCTTTGAGGTCACAGCCAAATACAGCACATAATGTGATGTGCAAGGGATCTGTGCAAGTCTGTAGGGAAAACTTGAAAGCTTTTAAAAGTATTTCATGTCTGGACTGCCTGACAACAAAAGCATGCCTCTGCTACGGTGCAAAAACTTTGGATCTTGCAGCAGACAAGTAATAGACAGGTAGAAATCAGACATACTTGTTTTTCTTATGTGGGCTAAGTTGCCTTTTAATAAGGCAGAGAGCACATGATATGATGTGCCATCAATCTACAAGTGCTCAAGGGGACCACTGAATATTAAGAGTGAACAGCATAGGAGGCTTGCACTAGCTTTTATTCCCCATTACAAGTATTTTTAAAATTCTGATTATGAAAATTACAATCTAAGCATGAACTCCCAAAGGTCAATAGCTTTTCCTCCAAGACATTCTCCACCTCTAACAGCCCGGGACTCAGTCCAAGGATGCTTAAATGTTGGACCAGCACTCACTGGTTTTAAAAGCAGATATGACTCTGCTTAACAGGATAACCTGTAAACTGTGGGTCTCATTCTCCAAGTGATCCGTGTCTCAGTTTCAACTCTGCCTAAGGTAAATTGCTTTTAACTAAAGAGACCATAGGGAGGGTCTGTGGAGGGATGAGCTTTCAGCAGTCTAGATGATATGAGCTGGTTCTGTGAGTGTGACCTATTTACTGCCAGGAGTTTCTGCACAAAAATCCTCCAGTTTATTATTTTCTGCAGGAAGCTGGCTATGAGAGCTCTCCTCAGGAGACAAGACTTTATCCATATTCTGTTGTTTTCCGGCTTTCCCAACCTCTAGATAGGCTGTTTGCTTTGGTGTATTTCAAAACTCAGAGGTAAGAGACACCTGAATGTTAGCCAGCATGTAGAAGGAATAGCTACAAGTAGAGTGCTCTGCTTACCTTTACTTTAAGTACTGCAGGCATCTTGAAAACGGAATTCAAATATGTTTCCTGACCTTGTAAAAAGTGCTGAAGGGCTGAAGCATTGCCCATGCTTTGTCCCATGCATTTTGTGCCTTCCATGCATTTTCAAACTTCCACTGAAAAATGCAGACATGCTGAAGTATGGTCAGGGAGAGCACGGATATCTCCCATGGAAATTGTGCAGAAGCTGACAAGGGGATTGTGCCTAAATGTGGAACTTTCTGCACCTCAAGGCCAATTAGCCACTCTGCACTTCTCTCCCCAGAACGGATAACTCATTGCTAGTCATGCTTCATCAGCTTTAGAGCTCATTAGAGTAGTGCAAGGTGACTGTCTCCTATTGGAGATGAGTAATTTTTGAAATATATGATAGCGCACAGCTCTTTTAAAATGGATTTCAGAGTGTGTAGTCCTCATCTTTGTCTGCTTTGGCAATAGCAATAGATGAACTTGTTCTTGCTATCAACAGAGGATTTACTGGATATTATTTGCCATCACCAAGCACCTGACTGCTGGGGTGAATGTCTTATTGCTAAGGTCATTGTCTCTTACTCTGCAGCTCCTATCTTACTGTGCTCTACTTTGCTGTGAGGATGCTGCAAGCGCAAAAGCAAATACAATGGTTATTGAGACGGCCTCCTGCTGCAGAACTCCTTTTAGAACATTATC
Organism: Tetrax tetrax; assembly: GCA_009806455.1. Taxonomy (NCBI): domain Eukaryota; kingdom Metazoa; phylum Chordata; class Aves; order Otidiformes; family Otididae; genus Tetrax; species Tetrax tetrax. Next base: position 154,194 of record WHYT01016570.1, on the reverse strand, counting down.
AGAGCACTTACTGAAAACCACATCAATACCTCTAGATGCCTCTACTATCATCTGAAAGTTATTATATTGAATAGAGTAAGAAAATAACCTATTATCTTCTGCACTTTAATTAACATTTATAAATATTTAGATTGTGCATTTAATGACAATATTATTGGATGGGTTGAATACCACTTTGTAATATTCCTGCTCTTAATATTTCCAGTTGTATGCTTTTAGTAGTATATAAAAATGGACCAGAAGTGACTTCTTGGATCATTAAGACCAATCCCTCTGCAACAGCATCATATAAACTTTGTCATTAGCCTACCAAGTTCTGTCTTAAAGACAATAAGGTTTATTGCCCCTTCTACTCCATTTGGAAGAATCCTTAGCATCTCAACCCTTCTGGTTAGAAACCTTCTAATATCTAGTCTAAATTTATTCAAATCCAGATAGAACTTGTGGAGTTTTCCTAAATGGTTCCTTAGTATTCATTTGGAAATAATGACCTTCAGTGGTTTTGCTAGACTAAGCAAATGCTTTTACTCTTTTCTTATAAAAAGCTCTCTTAAACAGACGTTGCCCTTGACTGTCTCAGTTTCCCTTTGTCGTGCAGCTTATTGGACTTGGCTGATGAGATCAGTAAAGAAATGAAACCCAAAATTATCACTTTGTCTTCTTGTTATTTAAACTCTTTACACATCTTCGGGTATTATATTCCCTTTGATTTATGGCTAATTAAGATTTGAATCTTTATTTCTTAAGTTAATCCTCTCTTTTAAGTGCCTCTTCTATCCATGCCTGCTTTAAACCTGTGGTTGTGCTTCTGTGAGCCCCAGTAGAATATCTGCAATTTGGACGTCTGTATTCCAGGTGGGCATTGAACTGAGCATCCTGGAGAACAGTTCTGGCTTCGATGTTCTGTGTATCTCTGGATTGACATACAGTCCAGAATTGGGTAAATGTGTGATTTGCTGTCTAGAGGATCTGTACATAGCATTCTACATTTGTTTTATCCTCGCTAGAAACGTAGCCAAAATTACTTTTCTCTGAACAAAACATTTTTTATTCGCATGATAACAAAAGGAGGAGGAAGAGGGAGTTTGAAATAAATGCAGGCTGTAACTAGCTGAGCATTGCATGTAAACTATATAAAAAATACAGCGTTTAGAGCTCTGAGATCTGACTAATATGAAACTTAAATGTATAATGGCAGAAAATGCATGTCTGCAAGTAAATGTGTGACTATTATGGTTGCAGCCGATGATCTTAAAGGTCTTTTCCAAGCTGAACAACTTTATGATGCTACTATAAGTTTGTGCAGCAGATTCATAGCAATCACATGCCAGCAGGAAAACTTAAATATGTGAAAGATAAAATAAGGGCAACACAATATTTTTTCTTTAACAGTTTTACTATGCCAGTGGGTTCTTTTGTTGACTGGAGAAACGGTCGTATATAAACCTCTTGATGTAGCGCTTATCCAAAGCTAAGTTAACATCCAGAAGTTCCTGTTTCCCTTGAGATATTCTGGAAGAAATCTGAGTTAAAAGTTCAATCACCTCCTCCATGGCATTCGCCTGTTCCTGACTTGGGGTGTGAGCTGTTTACAACATAAGGAACGTTGGCTTTTTTGTTGTTTGGAAAGCTTCTCTTGCTCACTCTGAAGTGAGCAAGAAATGAAAACAGTAATTGATATAAATGTCATCTGCTTGGCAAATGTCAAGAGATTTGGCAACAAATGAATAATGAACAAATGGATAAAGTTGGATGGGACTCGCTGCCTTTGTATCCTTGTCCTGTAAGAAGACGTTGGGCTTTGCATATAGAGTAGCTCAGTAATTCTTGGATTTGCAGTGGTTTTTCAGACAACAAATTTGTTTCCAGCAATTCTACATTTAGGATTTTTAGCAAATGGAAAATCTTAACCATAGAATTACTGGAAACAAATTTGTAATAATATTTAATACGTGTCTGTGTTTTTGCTGTTTTGCCTTATCTTAAATCTGTTGAATAATCCAGTCAGTCAGAAATTATTATTTAATGTTTACAAATGACCTCCAATGCTCTGAAAATTATTCTGTATTTATACAATAATCTGTTTACTGGAGATTCTAAATTTATTGCTGGTTTTTGGTGTAGAAGCCCCAGGACATGAATGTATTCAGTGGAAAAGTCTTTTTAGTGCTTAATAAAAGGCATGCTTTTGTAAGATTGGGACTGATGTTTACAGCAAAGGAATTTTATTAAAGCTTTTCTTCAATTTCCAACATCCCATTATATTGGAAAATATATTAAATGTGCAGCATTTTAAAATCTGCCTTTTGATAAATGGCATTGTATATTCCAATTGCAGGGAATGTTATGAACAATGTATTTTGTATGAAATTTGCAAATTAGGCCTTAAAAATATTGCATTTCATTTGATGCTGGTCAGTTTGCTGCTTTTTACAATCGTGTATTTTCAATATAATGCAGACTCAACATCTATAAATTCTAAACCTACCAAAGGCTGATATTTATTGTTCATAAAACAGTTCTATATTTTACATTACACTTTGGAGATTTTCCATTTATTGCTTCTAAAGCCTTTCAATAGGAGTGAAAGGCAATGACAACAATGGGCTAAAATTCTAATGAGTTGGACCAGACTCCTCTTTCACACCTCTTGGCTTGCATAGCTCACAGCTTTCTACCTTGTATGTAAGGCTCTGTTGGGTGGGAAACTTTGGTCCATCCAAAGGTGGGTGTAGTTTTCTGCAGAGTTCTACTGAATTTTGTCTCCTGTTCAATGTCCATCATTTCAGGCTCAAAACTTCTCTAGGAAAAATGATGAAGCCATTTCTAAGACCACACTGAGGAATTCATCAGCAAATATCTTGGCTTTCATTTTTGAGTTAAAGGTTGCAAAGTCTTGTACTGTGAAGACCTTTTCCGTATAGGTTTGCAGTTCCAAACTAGATTAGCAACAGAGATGTGAATGAGTTGAAAAAGGTAGTCTTGGGTATTTTATCCCTTTTACAGGCATACAGTTCCATCTAACGGAAGTCTTTTTGAAAGAAATAGCATGTGAAAAAAATAAAAAGGAGCTCCTTGCATCAATCATTTTCTTATTTGGTGCAAGTTATGTTATCAAAATTAACTTTTAATCTGTCACTTCCTGCTTCTTTAATATTTCAATTTCTAGCATTCTCTTTTCATTAATAAGCTTATGATTGCCTGTGTAGTGCTCTGCCAGAAGTCATCAAGAGCTCAACCTACAGATTTTCAATTTAGTCATTATCTATCAGATTAATTCAACCAATGGACCACGAATAACATTATTAATGGACATGAGCCACAAAAGTACAGTCTGTTTAAAGCTCTGTACATAAGGAGTATTAACGATGATTAGAAATCAACCCAAAATATTTTGCTTCTTTAAATATGTTTGTACAGGTGTCACTCTTCCACTTAGAAATTAACTATAGAAAGACAATGCTGTGCCATTAACTTTTTAGGCAAAAAGAGTAATACCTCAGCACACTTGTTAAAGAAATATTGCTTGTATCTCTAGATTTAAACCCGTCTTACAATATAAGATAATTTCATTTCTGTGAGCATCATCTCTATCTTAAAAAGAGGGGAGGAAAAAAATCTTAATATTTCTGTGTAATACTTTACACTTCTTATTGTTCAGCCAATTTTTTAAGGGAGTGAATGAAGGAAACACCATGCCAGAGGTTACAACGGTGTTGTAATTACAGTCCATATCACCAATGCAAAACTCCTGTGCAATCTCTCTAACAATTGGAAGAGGTGATTGGATGTTCGAACTTGAAAAGCTGGAAAGGAAAAGAAGGAATTTCTCTCTGATTTGAACTCTTCTCCTTATTCTTTCTCCCTTGAATCTGCTGTGAAAGTCAGTGCTGAGTTCTGAGTGGCAGTAGTCAAAAGATCAACTTTTATCTCCTACTAAGGCCCTTTATGGCTCCTTAAAACTGCAAAGAGTTATTGTTTCAGAATCCTACAGCTCTCAGGATTTGGCCCGAGAGATATGATGGTCTGAAGGATGTGAGCAGGCAGTCCATGAGATGATGTCCAACTCCAGCATTCACTTTCCTCAGCAGGAAAATATTGATTCATTAAAGCCCATCTCATACTGAAATGCCTGTAGAGTTGGAAGCCTACAGGGTCATTTTGTGTTTGGAGGATCCATATTCACCTTTCTCACCTGTAAATTCAGTGGTATATCTTTTATCAAGGACTGTATATTCGTTCTGAGCTACTTAACTGGCTGCAGTATAGAGCTGTCTAAAATAAATAAATAAATAGCAAATATATCATGATAGATTCTGTTACATTAATGAAGTGTAATTACCAGGAAACATTTCTACAGATCTGTGCTATTAAAGCTTCATGAAATAGCAGGGGCAGGAAGATTAAGAAGTTTTCAAATTAGTTGAGAGAGAATTTTCAAGCCTTCATTTTGTTATCAGTTATTGGATTTATGTTTTCTACTTTAACAATGAAATACTAAAAGATTCATTGCAAGTAAATACAGAATGTTCAGTGGTTGCAAGTTAAAAAAATCAAAACTTCTAGCAGATTCCACAACAGTTACTTCCTCCTCTAATTAGGATATTAAAAAAATAAGAAAAGGAAAACTTGTATTGCAGCCAGTGGAAAACTGTCACTCTATGAAATCAAATATTGCAATTAGGTATAATACTTAAAACTGGGGGGTTTTAAATGTTTTTGGATTAGCTCTTAACTTTGTAGAATTATCTTTATACTCTTTGCAGTCCCAGTTTGTACTTAGCTCCCTGCTGAGATTTTTTTCACACTGGAACATTTTGAGAAAGTGGAAACAGAAATGAGCTTAAAAGAAAAACAAGGTTTCAGCTTAGAGTATTGAGTAGACACATTCTGAAGTCTTCTGACAAAATGGTTTTCCTGTCAATTCAACAAAACATTTCCTAGGAGTGTACAGAATAGTTCTTGACAAGAAAGTCTCACCTGAGAAATGAGAGTCAGATGATGAAGAGACTTTGAATGTAGCATGTGAAAAAAAGAGGTTCAAGCCACGTGACTTGGGTGGAATAGTTTCTGGATCTTCTGATAAGTGGCTATTGGCTTTTCTTTATGGCTTTTCCTCAAAGTCTGTAGTTTTTATTCCTTTCTTTTGGTGCTAGTTGGAGAAGGGATTTGGTCTCATCAGCCTAGGTGAGCGTCCTACTCACTGGGCTGTTAAATTGGTGTCTGTCCACGTCTGACCCAATATTTCATTCATTATGCAAAATTCACTCAGTAGCCTGATGGGTATGGCATTCAACTGGGACCCAAGCTCTACTAAGTCTGTACTGCTGTTGTTAACAGAAGGGTGAATAAAATCCACTCCCGTGACTTTCCAGTGTAACATCTTTGAGAAGTCAATAAAATCAGACTGATGTAATCACTGATGGTATGACAAATTTATTTTACGTTGAGGTTGTTAAAAGAGTCTATTGCATATAGTTACCCCCAAATGGCTTGAATATTCAATTATCATTTGTAGCTAAGGAAAATAAAGCATTATTTTCTTTCATTATTATCTCAAGAGACAGAGTATGGCTTTACTCCTGGAAAAGTGTCTGGAGACATTTTCTCTCCTTTTCATTAGCTGGAAGTGATCTAGCATTGCTACTTTTGTATTTTATTTCTACAGTGGTAGAGATTAAACATACTGGATTGTGATTTCTGAAATATTAAATTCTTTGCCTGAGTCTTCACTGATTTCTGACAAATGCCAACTATTTAAAAAAAAACAAATACCCTGGTCTCTTTTCTTTTCCATTTTATAGGGCAGTATCTTTAATAAGTGGATATTGCAAAGTAGACGTTCCCATTAGCCCTCAACTAGCCTTTTTTCCTTAGAATTCTCTTTGCATACTAAAGAATAAGCAGTTTCTATCATTATCTCTCTTCATACTTTTCCAGGAAAAGCAAATGCTCAGAGTGTTCTGAGTACTAGACCTGCAGGATTCAGGAAAAAAAAGAAATCTCTCAAATCTTGTGAACGCTTAGTGATGTGATCACTCAAACTACTGCAGTATTTTGCTTATATTACATTTTAACTTTAGCAGCAAAACTTGTCATTAAATAAATATTCTCTGACAGTCTCTATACTTTTCTCCTGTCTAGAAGATCTGCACTTTGAAAAGAAATTATTTTTGTCCCTTAATGAGGTCTTGTGTTATCTCACACATCTGAATAAACTTGTTCCTATACAACATAACACAGTTTTAAACTAAAGAACAATTTTGGTACCTTAAGGCTCTTTTACAGCCCTGTACAATTTCAAAATTACTTTACTTCTCAAAAAAAAAGGAAAATATACCCAAGGGCTAAAGCCTACTGTGCAGTTCATTGGAATCCCAATTATTTTCACTGATATATTTTATCTCCTGTTTATTTTTCTGTATTTTTATTTGTCCTCTGGCCTAAACTATATTCTCATCTTTAGATTTTTTTCTCATCTTTCTTTCAGCACTGTACTTTGGAGGAACAGGACTGTCCTGACAGTTATCATTGGGGTTAGAGGAGCTTTCTACCACAGTCCCAATTTTGATCCAGACTGAATCAATAATCTGTAAATTTGTCATGTAGCACACTCTACTAGAAGGGAATAGTTTTGTAAAAGTTTGGAGAGTATATTTGAGCTAAGTTATTTCACTTTTGCAAATAAATCTTTGCAACTTGCAAACTTTCTATTAAGAACATTGTTTATGGTTAAATTTAAGATGTTCTTTACAGTTAATGATACAAAACAGAAGTTTTGTTTTGAAGTAATGCTTAAACTGTCTGATGGGCAATGCAGCCTTAAGACTTCAGATTATGTTGCAATTGTGTCAATTTTTCTTCTGTTTCCCTTTTTTTTTCTCCTTTCACTGGCAATGTTTTTGAGCCTTCCAGCTGTATTAAACTCAAGAGGCTTCAAAAAATACAGAGGATAAATATGATCTAAGCACTTTCATTATATCAGTTTATTAGTATTCTTTATTGGAGTTGGTGAGAAATTATTTTCTTGTCTCTTCACAGATTTGGCATTTTTAGCATTTTTTCATCTTAACAAAAAGCCAAAGTCTTGAAAAAATTCACGTTCAGATACATGGTGAGGTTCAGTCAAATTACTCCAAGCCTTTGTTCATCTAATCTTGAAATACTTCAGATTGATTTTGATGTTTCTTTTTTAACAACATCTAGTGTAAGTTTTGTTTTAACACAAAAAGGCTTTTAATATAAACTAGCCTATAACTCTGAATTTGGGTAAGTAAAACATTTTAACAGGATTAGCTCTTTTCTCCTTCAGCATTTTTACAGATACGGAAATCCATTTTCCCATGGATGATTTTGATTTCAACTAGTCAGTATTTGCTTCTTTGAGAAAGAAATGTTAAGTATTTTTCTAAACTTTCCATATTCTCAGTTTCAAGACAAGGGCCACTGAGGCACCAACTACTTATCCTGATACACAGGAAATAAAGTAGTAGGCTGAAAATTATTATTCTAGAAAAGGAGGTCAAAATAGCTGAAAGAGGGGTATTTGTAACGCATTATCTTTTCAATTGCTGAAATTTACTAAAAAAAAAGCGGAGAAAAAGGTCTTTCAAACAAGTGATTAGTTGGCAGTAGCATACTGAGCTGTCCATACTCTGCTAGAAGGCTATTGCTGAGATTCTTGGGTGGCTGCGTGCCTTATGTCTCACAAACTACCTGATCCACACCAATATCCTGTTAACGCACACTTTGTTATGGCTTGTGGATTTCCTGTGTTCATCTGCATTTATGCAGCTACTAGGAAGAATTGTCTTTGTACCAGCCACGCTCATACTATATAAAGCTTACTAAGAAGCATTACAGTCTGCTTATGCTGGTTTTGTTGTTGTAATTCTGTCTATTATTATAGTATCTAGAAAAATGTTATTTAATGTGTATGGGGAGCGACAGGTGGCCATTTTGCTTTCCTGATTTAGCTAGCTTCTAGCTTTGATCACCAGACAACCCATCTTCTTTTATGAAACCAAACAAATCATTCTAATTAGTTAGTTATTACAATCAGTGATCTTCAACTGTGGAAGACTAATTAACCTCAGTAGTAAAGCATAATGTAAAGTTTTTTGTTCATTTGTTTAATACATTAAGAAGTCAAGAGAACAGAATTAGTTAAAAAGAGTTGAAGCACTAATAAAGAATCAAACCAGCTGCTCTAGTCTAGCATCCAATCTCTTGGCTTGATCAGGAGACGATTCCACAAATTGAAATATAGGAAACTCGTATGTCCTCTGCTTTTTCTTTCCTCTGCTTTAGAAAATCTTTCTTTGCACCTTATTGGCATTTAAATTGATGGTCTATGTTGAACAGAAAGGATATTTTGTAGTTTAGTTGTATAAATTAGTCTGTCCGTTCTTCCTTGCTGTACATTGTAATGCTTTCTGCCATTATTCTGGTCGGTCATCTGGCTTTAAATCTCTTTCAAGTCCTTTGACAGATTTTTCTAGTCTTAGCTAATCCAGTTTACCTGAAGCCCAAGACTGCCAAATAGAATTAGACTGCGGTCATTCCTACTTAGCTCCTCATCCATAGTTAATTTCTTGAGCTCCTGTGTTTTATCTGTGTATAAATTTTTCATTTGCAACAGTATTTTAGCTTAGCAAAGGAAGAGCTCAGAAGTCTGAGGGTTTTTTTTTTAATTAGCTCCTTTGTTAGTTCAGAAATTTTTGCTTCATTTTGAACCAACTGCCTTGTATTACTGAGGTTCATAGTCCTTTCAGAAACTCATATTCCCTTTTTTTTTCTGAAACACAATGAGAGCTATTCATTTCATAATGAGTTTCACCCAGCCCTTGACAGCACAGCAGCAACATGTTGAGTACTGAAATGGAAACTCTGCCCTCTTCACAGCTGAATAGAGAAGAGCTCCATCACCGACACTCTAGGATCATGATCAAGATGAGATAAATTGTAGACTGTTAGTCAGAAAACACAAGCTGAAGTTTCAATGTTCCTGCTATTAAGTGATCTCGTTACTCCAGTTCACCTGTTTGTAGGGCTCTCTGCTAAATTCTAGAAGGTAGGAAAGAAATGAAGAACATCAGACCGTGAATCCAAAACACAATTGTCGATGCATAAAACAACTTTACAGCTGCTATGCTACAACCCTCAGAGTGAGATTTAACCAGCCTTTGGCCTCTTTTATGTGTTAGAAATGGGCTCATGCAGACCCATCATGACCCAGAACTCTGATAGATCTAAAGATAAAAGTACATTTTGTATCTTAAAGAGCATACGGACTGAAAATAAGACAAGAATAGATTGTAAACAAGCAAAATGTGACAACAATTGTTCAGGTGATCTGAAAGGATTTTAGGAAGAACATATAGGACATAGCTAAATTGATTATATTTTCCTCTTGGACGTAGTGAAAAGCAGAAAGGTATTGTGCTATGGCTTGCATCTGGGAAAGGAAGCATATGGCTAAAAACCACATAATGAATGTGATGAGAGGGAAGCAGTGACTGAAAAATAGTTAAGCTGATGTGAGAAAAAATATGCATGCTTGATTTTGTTATGGTGAGCTCCTAATGTGGACAAGATGTTCCTGAGAAGAAATCACAATAATAGTACAAAGAGATAGAAGGATAAACCAGAGAGGCCACCTATGAAGTTTCTTAGACTTACAAGGATTCAAGTGTAGAAAGATAAGAGGACTAGACTATTACAGGTAAAGCACCAAAATGACATTGAGAGAACATCTAGAGGAGTTATAATACTTAATGTGATACTTCCTAGTAGAGATGGAAAGAACAGGTAAGATTAGGTGAAGAAATAACGGCTTCTCCAAGGGACCTCATTTTTGAGCAGAATAAAGTTTCAGAGGTAGGAGGGAAAAGTGAGAGGAAAAGGAGAATGGCTGGGAGGAGGTTGGAGCAGAGCAGTCAGGCTGAAGGACTGGAATCAAAATGATTAAATATAACAGTGAGTGAGAAAGGACACTGCAATTTTTTCACTATTTTATAAAATTCTCCTTAAACAAGCTGACCAGATCTTGAGAAAATGGGGCTGGAGGAGAGAGTCAGAGATGCCAGTGAGGCAGAAGGTAGACACAGGCAGTAGGTATTTAAGAGAAAAAAAAGTGTTTAATGAAGAAATGCAACAACATTGGAGAAAAAAGAATAGGATTAATTTGCGGTGAAAAAGTTACTGTAGATTTCCACCAGAGCAGCAGAGAATTAATAGAAAGAAAGAATAAGAATAGGGTACAAGGAATCAATAGTGAGGAGGAGAAGGACAGTGGAGAGAAGGAGATTGAAAGAGAAACTATTGAGAAAGCCATCTGGGAGCTCACAGGAATAGAGCTCAGTACACACGAAAAATGTGGTCAAAAGAGTGGCGCTCTCTTATGAGTGAGATGCTTAATTCAGGATTGGTTCAAAGGAGTTGATAGAGATGAAGAATTGTTGATCCGTGTTCAGTGCATTAGTCCGTAAGCTAAGTCACAAAAATCGAATAGGGACAAAACAGAGGGGTGAGGACACAGATATATAGTTGATCAGAGCAAGAGAAACAGAGAGAAATGTATGCTGAAGTGAAATTAATGTGGGAAGGAGTGATTGAAACTAAGGTGGCGCATAGGCAACCAGCAACATTATCAGCACTAAACTGATTCCTGTTTAATAACTTAGCAGCACAGTATTTAAATCTGTTTTTTTTACAAAACCTGTAAACTCCCAGGTAATGTTATGCTATATATCTAAATATGTCACTGGTTGAGTCTTACTTTACATGGTAAAATATGCTTTTGAGGAAGCTGCTATAAAATGACAAAACTTTCAAAAGTGTAAATGCATGGCTACATTGCATTTTAATGGCACCTTGAGCCTGCAAGGGTAGGGGAGCCTATGGAGCTACGTATTTGAAGAATATGGGAAGAATGGATGCTTTGTAATGCATGGTTGCTAGGCTTCATGATTCAAGGTCACAGCAAAGTGAAATTTTAATAACTCAGTGGAAGTAACTCATGAAATGTATATCTTGCAATTTCTACAAGTATGTCGATTGCATTCATCTTCAAATTTTACCTAAAGGTGGGTTTCACCACATGCTGTCTCGAGACTGGATCATGTGCATTCAGTTAGTATTGTAAATTAATGTGATTATGTAAATTCTGTCTATTGGTTTGGAATCTTCCTGAAGCTCCAGTCACCTTTCATTAAGACATAGCCTGATACAAGATGGGTAATGCTCTTGATGGCCTCATTTGAGAAGCTGGGAATGGTGTAGATATGATGAGCTCCATCTCCAGTGTCAAATAACCAAAGAGACAGCCCTGAGTGTGTCAAGAAATTCAGCGGAATGTTTAGACATTCATAGGACTGAGCTCGGTAAATCAGCAGTGCTGAATAAGCAACAGGAGCATTAGCCTATTTAGATGCTAAAAAGGATGGGATTTTAAAATTACCCAGGTCCTTATAATATTTATATCTGGTTTGGTTAGCATGCGTTTCACTAACGTTCCTGTTATTCTGACACAGGAAACTGCATTCTGATTATTTCTCCAAACCAGCCTTGAACAGTGGATTTTGAGTACACTCTGGAGGTGACTTTGGGATTGATTTTTTTTTTTAATTGTCTGTTGTTTGACAAGCCAATTCTATTAAGAAATCATATATGAATTCTTAGGTAATGGATGCTAATTGTAAAACTCCTCAACAGCTTAATCTGCTGTAGCCTTCTTGAGAATTCAGTAAGCCTCACATAATAAAATGTGTCAGGAGGGGCAAATATTTTGCTAGCACAGCTTGTAACTGATTGTTTGTACCATGGCAGCAAGTATTCACACAACAGAAGTACTGTGCAGTCATTTTTAAGAAGAAACATTTGGTTTAGTGCCTTAAGGGCAAGAATTATTACTGTATTTTTTAAAATGCATTTACTTTCTCATCCCTACCAGCAATATGTCAATTTTTGTGAGGATTGCATGTTATTTGCCTTAGGAAAAGCAAAATCAACATAATGAAGCAGAACGCAGCTGAGCTGTCTAAGGATGCTTGGGCTGGGGGGGGGTCATTGATTTTTCCCCTGCAGTTGCAAAGTGACAATAAGATTTCTGAAGCTTTTTGCTTCAGAAAAAAAAAGAAAACCAAACTCATGCTTTTTGGGCAGTGTGGCTTTTTGGAGTGTAGAAGTAAGGAATGTGTTGCATGAGACGGAGCTACTGCCGTTGCTGGAATAAATAAGGCCGAGTTGTAAAAAATACTGAGGACATAGAGCTGATAAAGATCCCAGTGTGGGTCTGACACCTATTTCTGCCCACTGGTTTGTCCCAGCAGGTTCATTCTGCCAAGCAACTGCGCATCTGCAGAGACATGAGATGCTGGGGTTTTGATGGTGTTACACTTGACAGCCCCCCGTGTTTGGCTGAGGATGAGGACCGCTTTGAAGCCTCTCTGTCCGCAGCTACTGGGAGATGCATCACCTGTGTTGGAAATTTCTGGTGTTATTAAATGCTGCCAAGAAATCTGCCGTGATTTTTAGCCTGGCTAAATAACTTGCACCTTTCTGCTTGCACAACTACTCATCCACACAGGGCTCACCACTGTAACTAGAAATATGAGATGTAGCAGGGAAATGGTGGAAAGTGATTGCTCTGCCAGATGTGGTGAAAACAATTTTGAAGATGTCTAATTGCATGAAACAGGGCACAGTGAGTGAGGATCAGCTTTCCTCCCCAACAAAATGTGACAGCTCAGATTAATCTCACATGCCATCAGCAGTTCAGCATCCTCCGAGATCTTGGCAAGCTCCACCAGCAGGAGGGGGCAGACCTGATCAGTATTTTAATATAAAAAGAATCAAATCCTGGGTAGAGAGAAGGTACCTTCATCCCCCTAAAAGGTATTCTTTTCTCATAGCAGGGAAAAAAACCCACGTAGGCTGTCATAGAAGGAAGGAAAGAAAGCCCGTGCCAACACAAGTGTTAAATTTGCTGCGCACTTCACCTTTTAGCACTCTGTGCCAAGTTACAGCATCTCATACAGCATGCAAAATCCAGGGCTCAAAAGTGGCTGCTGAAGATTACTGCAAACTGAGGAACAGTAGAGAAGATTTCAGCTTTAATTATGAACTTCCTGCTATCTCCCCTTCTCCTTTGAAATTCAAGGCACTTCGTTTTATTTTTACATAGTTTGGTGCCTGAGATTCCTTTTTATGTTCGTATAAAAATAATGAGGAAAAGGGAAATAATTCTCTTATGAAAATTCATGAGAACAGGCAGAGTTTAGAAGCTGTGTTATTTATTCAGGAGTGTATAATGACTTTTTAACCGGGTTTATATGTTTGTGTGGATTTTTTGTTTTGGTTCTTTTCATTTGTGTACCTTGGCAGTTTTCATATCTATGCAGCTGTGGAGCATATGTATTGGGTCTAAAAGTTGCAAATCACTAAGAATTTAGATTAAAAAATAAATTGCCTGTAAGCACAATAATCTGTTAGCTAAAAATGTAAGGAGACCTTTCAAACACACTTTTTATGTATTAAACTGCCGAAAGGCAGAAATCCATGTGCTTCTCCAATGACCTTAATAAAGAATCTTAGCATTTTTAGTCCAGGAGTAAGTAAGGCCAAGCACTAACATCGCAGAAGGATATTTGTACTGAGAGATCCTGATATTATCTAGAAGTAGTTGTCCTGGCATTTTAACAGTATCCGTATTTAAATTCTGTGTTATAGCTGTTTAGACACAGACCTTGCTGTTGTTTGAGCAACCTTGCTCAAGCAGATGCATTCGAGGGATTCTCTGACTCAGTGTTGCTGGACCTCAGAAGTTACCTGCAGCAGTGTTAGCGAATCAGTCAGTCCAACAGACTACAGTTTTTCTGGCCCTCTAGGTCTTCAGAATCTATGTCAGCTTTTCCAAATCCTGTGTTCCTTTAAAACCTGTAAGAAAATTATAAATAAGAAGATTCCTTCATCTTGCTGAACCAATAACCTTGAGCACCCTGGGCCTCAAGACCCTTTATTTTATTTCAAGAGTCAGCTGCTAGCTGGACCTAGTAGGATCTGTACAAGAATCTTTAGGGCATTTTCCCTTCAAGACACATCAGGATTTTATTCTTGCAAAACATATACAGCAATACCAAAAGTTTCAGCCTTCCCTGTATCCTCTTGGTACATTGTTTCCCCCATGTTTTTTTTTTTTTTATATTGCCTTCTTACTGTTGGCGAGAAACAGAGACTTGACTCTTCCTCTTCCCTTGGAGTTACCTATTTTTCATTTGTTGGAATGACATGTGATAGATACACTTTGACCTCAACAGTCAAGATTTTCCTTTTCACTCTTCCATAAATTTTTCATCTCCAGCTCTATGTTCTGAGTGCAGTCTGCTTTCTGAGAATAGTCCTGTGGCTACTGGTGCTCTCCAGCAATGGATGAATTTAATTCCCAGTGTAATCTCATTGGTGTCATTGTTTGAAAGAATAGCAAGTAAGCAGAGTATCCATTTGCTGTGGGAGAAAGTCTTGAACAAGTCTCATTCTGCCAGAAAGGTCCCCAGTCACCACCATAGAATAACAGAATGGTTTGTGTTGGACGGCACCTTTCAAGCCCATCCAGTCCAACCCCCCTGCAAGGAGCAGGGACATCTCCAACCAGATCCGGTTGTTCAAAGCCTCATCCAACCTGGCCTGGAATGTTTCCAGGGATGAGGCATCCACCACCTCTCTGGGCAATCTATGTCAGTGTTCCACCACCCTCAGTTTAATTTTTTTTCCCTTGTATCAAGTCTGAATCTACCTCCTTCTGTTTTAAAACCATTACTCCTTCTATCGCAATGGGCCCTGCTAAAAAGTTTCTCCCCATCTTTCTTATCAGCCCCCCTGAGGTACTGAAGGCTGCCCCATTAACGGTACATGCCCCATCTTTATGGTACCATGCCCCGTTAAGAATCTTTGCACATCTACCAAACTACAGTAAGCAGAAGCCTTTTATTTCTTATGGCTCTTTTAAGCCAGCTCTGTCCGGGAGCAGATATGAAGGCAGCAAGAGAAAGTAATCAACAGCCTTAGTACAATCAGATAGCTGAAATTATTTCTTTGAATAATGAAATCAAAGAAAGTGGCAGTATCTAAGTCCAGTGGGATGATGCTGAAGTGCAAGGCAGCTCTGCATGTTATTATTCTTTGTATTTAAAGGTGCAAATTCCAAGTAGAGAAATTATTCTAATCATATATCTGTTCTCATTTTACAGTGTTTGTATTAAATGTCTGTGTCTAATTCAAAAGCTTAGTATCCTTTTTTTTCAAGGTAATATATGTAGACTATTTTCTTCACGTAGCTTGACTGGCACTGGCTGAAGGTGTCTACAGCTCTTATGAAAAAATATGAAGTTATAGAAATGAGGCCAAACTCTTAGCTCTAGTAAACAGAATACAAAAATTATACAAAGAGAGAAGAAAGCATTGCCATTTATACTAGCAAATTTCAGTTCTATCATTCTTTTCCTCTAGAACAAGAGAAACAGCTTATGCAAAGGAAAGATAGAAGCAGCCAGGCACTGCTGGGTTTATCTTTGTTGTGATAAGCTTCCTTCAGGGAGACAAGAACAAACTGTGCACAAGGCACAGAGAAGATACAGGCAGTACATTTTAAACTCTTTCCACAGTGAATTGTTCCAGCTTCAGGAAATTTGCTCTGTCAGAGCTCCTTCCAGCTTCTCAGGAAGCACAAATACTTGGTACCTGCTTTGGTGCACTGAATTTTTTAGTTTTATTTCAGTAGGGCTTGGTTGATAAGTAGTTGTATGTGACGAACAGCATTTTGGCTTGATACAAGGTCTAGAAAGAAAGAAAGATGAAGTTAATCATAATCTTGAGCATGTGAGCTGTAATTGAAAATTAATGCACGCAACTCACAGGCACCTGGAGATGAGGTTATACGGAGAATGCTTGCAGCAGCTGGGCCCACATGTGGGTGCCTAACTCCAACCGGCCTTCCAGGGAATGTGCAAACCCTGAGGATGCTGAGATCGTCCTTGCTACATGGAAGAGGTCTCTGGAAGAGACCAATGCTTAAGTTGCTAGTTTACTGTATATGTATTTGGGAATAACTAGTCTTGAAGAGGAGTAACATACTCTTAACGTTGTAAATTTTCTTCTGGATGGGATGTCTGAGTTCTAGTACATTTTATATCTTTACTAATACTAAAGTTCATTTACAGCTTCAATTGAATTTGCACTTGGACGATCAAATGTAACCACATAAGAGCACATAATTGCCTTGCTTATAAAATCTGTTGATATTTTGGCTATTTATTACTTGCAGTGGTAAAACAAATATTAATTGAAACAAAAAAAAGTTTATATAATTTGGCATTTTAAATTATATTAGAGTTTCTCAATTGTTTTTCTGAGTTATAGTCATTATCTTACGTAGCCATATTATGCAGTTTATTAAAATATAATATGCCCATGTTTTCTGATAAGCTGTGTCTCAAAATTGAACACTGATACTCTTAATTTGCACGTTCTATACCAAATTTCAAGGTCTTGTTTTTAATGTCCCGTCTTTATAGACTATCTATAGACATCATCCTATATTCACCACAGCTTCACCTAGAGACTCCATCAACAAGAGAAATCAGCTGCAGAGCAGAGGCTGAGAGATCATTGTCTTCTCAATAAGTAAATTAATTAAAATCTATCAATTAGTTTAGGAAATGATAAGAAAATTAACTTTGTGCAATGGTTTGGAAGTAAATATTGGATGAAACTAAGATTATCCGTTTCATATCCACTCTCACTTCTTGTGTTGGGGTTGTCATGCCCTTTCATGATGCCGTCCAGCTTTCACCTGGAAAGCTAAATTATTCCCTTTTAAAAATGGTACTTTAAAATATTTTAAAATTTCAGTTTTTCCAAGAGTATTTCAAGGCAAATAGAAATTAAATGAGTCATAGTCCTAGGACCTGTGGAAACTTTCAAATTAAATGTAAATAAAACAAATCGTAATGTAAACTTAACCCCATCATTTTTGTGCAAGCGACTTTATTTTGGCTTCTGGCTTTGCCAGAGGTTACTGCCATGCATGCTTTTTTGTGCCATCCTGGAGAAAACTGTTGCCAGGTGGGGAGAGGCTGGTTGATTGGCATCCCTGGGCCAGCTGCACCCATGGGGCACACCTGGAAGCCTTTAAAATCTTGGGTAGGGCCAGCTTTCCTTCTGACCCTCCTTCTTCTGGCTAAAGCTTTGTGCTTGGAAGAGCTGGGTTGAAGTGTGGATGTTGGTGGCTTTGGGGTGGGCTGTGTGTGTGGCTGGCCAGAGCTGCCACGCACAGTCCTGGCATCTGGAAACCAGAATGTGTTCTCCCTGTTCCTGCACGAGCAAAATCAATGTAGCCTCCCTGTATTTTCACAGTATGTGGTAAGTAGTGTGCCTGAGTAATGATGTTGGTTCTCCTTGTGTTGAAGTGTGAATGTTTTAAACCTCTAAAGTTTCTTTATGCATTAAATTTTTAATAGGCTGAATTCTGTAGAACTTAACTACTCCTTAAATCTTAGACCTTTTGGTGCATTGGTTCACCAGTCTGAAAAGCAACAGCAGGCAAGGTTTATCTGTAAGTCTTAATACTTGAGTAAGATGTTCATGTGTATTTGCCTCTGGAAAACTGAAAATACTTGTCCCTCTTGTCCTTATAGATGTGGCAGACTTTTACCCCAGTGGGGAGGTTTTGGTTTGTTTTCTCTGCACAGTTGTTATTTTGTAATGACTTGTAGTAGATCCTTTCAACTCTGAGTCTTAAAGCAGGATTAAAGTTGGTTAAGTTGTCAGGGAAAAAAAAAATTAAAAAAGGAAAGAAAGAGACCTAATTTGCTTTGGCCTGGCTTGCTCCTGACATATTTATTGTGAAACAAGATGATTAGCATAGCAAAACATGTTCCCGGAGCATGCGAATGTGGGCTTCCATTGAGGAGGGATTTGCAGGCTGGCTGCTTGTTGCAGCCAATATTCTTGTCTAGGCTTTAATTTGTTTGTTTGGATGTTTGATGTGTTGTTAGGGGTTATAGGATTGAAAAGCTTCCAAAAGTCTTATCATGCCTCTCAAAATATCACTCTAGAAAAATACAAGTTTACTTTTGGAAAAACAGATTTTCTCTCTAGGAAATAGGTGCTTACCTATATTTTTTTTTGTGGGGGTGTGGAATTTGGGTAGCTAGTTAAAACTTTCAGCTGTTGCTCACTTGGCCAAACTGGCAAAAAAATATTGTTTACTTGCTTCAAATACAGTGGCATTTTGTGCTATTGTTTCTGACAAAACTGTAGCTTGAAAAGAATATATTGACTTTTGAAACCCAAATAGTTTCTTGCAACCAAAATGGCTGCTGTACCCCGCTGTCAATTAAATCACACATGTGGAAGGTAGGATTGCTGCAGGTTTTGTGCAGCAGTCCCCTGCCTTGTTAAGGACTAAGTGCTACTAAAATTGCCAGCTTTTTCTTCGTAAATAATAAAATGCTTTGAGATGTTCTCCACTGTGACTTCTTCTCATTATTAAATATCACTCTGTTTGAGAGAATAAATTTGCTCTTACTATCAAAAGATCCTGAAAATGAAGGGGGGGTGAGGAGGAAGAGAACAATGTTTCCTTCAGTGTCGGTGGGTGAAACACTGCAAATCCAGCTCAGGTGAAACCATTTTCGTTCCTGGCCAAGGGCGAGGCTCTGCCGGCACACATGGCCTGCTGCTGGCTTCGGGGCGGCTGCAGCGAGGACAGAGCTGAGGCCTAAGGCTGTGCCTGTTCTCATGAAAGGGATGGAAAGGGCCACCCTTGATGAGCTGCTGAAATTACTTGAAATGGAAAAATCAATTTATTTTTTAAGAATGGGAGAGTAGAAAACATTATTAGCTCCAGAAGAATCTTGAGGGGACCAAGGCAGAATTAAGTAAACTAAGAGAGGGGAGGTGGAAGGCTGTGTCTGGAGCAGACTTTTCTTTTAAGGTTATAATGTGGAAATACCTAAACGTTGTTTGGTCTATGAATGCTGTACAATGTATTTCATAGTTGTTACTCAGAGCCTCAAGATCCTGTGATTTGTTAGGCAGCAGTCTAGCTAAGAACTTCAATCTACATTTAATTTTGATGAGGTGCTCATTAGTTCAGTCGCTCGTATCCATCCTGCGCGCTTTGTGGCTAATGGCTTTGAAGATGATGACACTAAATCATATGGTTCAAGTTTAGCATTTCTTAGCTGTTTTTCTATGACTAATCTTAAAACTTTCTTCTTAACAATTTTACTTATAGCCAAGGGTCTGTATTTTGAGATTGTGGAAGTCAAAGTCAGTGAAAAGTCTTTGTGCTGTGATCTGTCCTTCTGCTGTCTCCAAAGGAGAAGCACAGCACCTTCTACGTGTCTCCAGTCTCCACTCATCACTAGCTACAGTGCTACATCCAAACATATTTTTGACTCTTGAGTTTCTAGAAGTGCAGGGCCATAAGTAAAGTGATGGAGAAAATTGTCTTGTCAAGCTGAAAGGACAAAAGAAATGCCTGTAATCAAAATAGTTCCAGAAAATAAGATAATTATATTCTTATTAACAAGGCATTGTGGGAGGCAAGAGGGCTGCAGGAAAGTTAGTTACTCTGGAAGACTTGAGTAAATGGCTTGTATGGCCCCAGGATAAGAGTGCATGTCTGCAGAGATGTATTTGGGGGTTCAGAGCCAAGCAACCCTCCCCCTGCAGCATTTGGCAGCTGGTACCAGGGTAACTCTGCAAGGCAGGAGGCTTTGAAAGAAGGAAAGCTGCTCTGTGCGTTAAGAAAACTTCTTCAGAATAACAAGGGAATTTAGTCTTTAATACTAGGCTTCTATTTTCATAGTTTATGATCTCATGATTGGATTTCTTCTGTAGATACAAGCTTCTTGATAGTACTAGTCATCATTGTGACAAAGGTTAGTCTTGAAGAAAACTAGAACTGAGATGAACGAACAGAATTTTTATTATTTTAGCAGCTGAATGTGTCATTACATCAGAGTCAGTATTGTGTAGCAAATTGCAAGCTGTACTGAAATTGCTTTAAAATATATCTGTATATATTTTTCTAAAACTGTGATAAAGTCATTCAACGGCGCACTGAAATGTATTTCTAGCTGAACTGTTATATCATATCTTTTTCACTGTGGTATGAGAACAGATGGCAGTTATTTTTCTTAACAATCTTCAGCAGAGCTGATGCGATGCATTGCCTTCCCTTGTAAATGTGTTCAAGTGAACGACAAGTACACGTGGCCAAAAAGAACCTGCATTGTTACATTGACTTGGGGTTTGTAAAGCAAACTTTTAATCAACTTACAGAAGTATGCTGGTGATAATTATGTAATGTTTTATCAGTTAAGTAGTTAATTATGAACGGAAAATGAGCTATTAATCAGAATCAATTGCATATATTTTGCAATAAGTTTTTGGAGCAGGTGTCTTTTTCACAGACATTTTCAATGGAATAATTGAGTATTCCATGACTTGAGAACAACTGCAATCGCTCCCACGGTACAAATGCATTTGGAGATTTGGAGATGCTCTCTGTCGCTTCATAGCATTCCTGGGGGGACTGTGATTGATCTGAGAATAACAGCTGCTCAGAGAGGGCTACTGCACACTGTGTGACAAATTCGTTTGGTGATTTAATACATTTTTGTAAGCATAATATAGACTGCAGTGTTTTTCAGAGGATTTTGTTGCTACCTACTCTAAATCTGAGCTCTGCCTAAACATTAACTTGGTAACTTGGAGAAGGCCTGGTGAAAATGTCTCTGAGTACAACCTGATGAACTCTACTTGCCTGCTTCACCAGGAACACTGTGCAGCTTAATAAAATGCTGTATTCATAAGGGAAACCGTTTGTAGTTATAAATCAGAATCAAGCTGTGAAGTATTGTAAATGTAGGACTGCATACCAATTTATGACTTTAAGATTGTCTGCTGTAATGTGCCATATTATAGAAGCATTCTTAGGAGCTACATTAAATTTACTGGCTTTAAATTAACGCTGTGGTGAAAAATCCAGTTTTGCCTTTTTCAGAGAAGCTTTCGTTCTTCAGTTATATACAAGCATGTTCCAAAAAACCCTGGTGTCTCTTATTTTACAGCCTTCGACAAAAGAAAGGGAACTTGGCCCAGAAGCACTGGACTGGACCAGCTAACATAGTAAAATGCAAGCCGTGCCCCGTGACGCATGGCAACGCTGTGTGTGGATCTGATGGACACACGTACACTACCAAGGTGAGTTCTGCTTGTGACCCAAAATCCTGTCAGTAGTGCTCATCCAGGCTGTAGTATGAAAATGAACGAGCTTTCGTTAATAGGCAGTATTAAATTACAGTCTACTTCAGTCTTGGAATATTTTTGTGTAAAATGTTGCTGATAAATGTAGACTCTTACATATTTAACAAACAGCAAATCGGAATGACAAATCAGAATCTTATGACTTCGATGATTCATGTTTCTCTAAATGTCTCATTCTTGCTTACAAACTAGAACGCTTTCAATACTGATGATGCAACAGAAAAAGTCATTTAATCAGACTGGCTTGTTCGGACAAAAGATTTTGGGATAGTTCTTGTCTAAAGATTTGGTCTCCAAATGGTAAAATAACTTGGCAGTATCATTGTTCTGTGATTTTTTTTTTTTTTTTCTAATTCACAGTTTTAATATGCTTGCCTGCCAGTTGCAGCCTATATGGTACCATAAAAAAATTTCCCATAAACCAGTGGGGGTAAATTCACTCGTTATACTGAAAATATGATCACCTTAGGGCTTGATTCAATTAAAGAAACCAGCTTCACAGTCGTTCAGCAGTCCAGATCTCCTATTATCAAATAAAGCCTTCCACGTCTCAGCAACTTGTTCCATAAACAGCACATCAGGCACTGGAAGTCAGCTGTAGGGAATACCCCTAAGGTTTTCTTCTCTTCCTACATGCAAGGTAAGGTTTGACAGCCAGTAAATTGCCCTTTAAAATCCAAAAATAGTCCCCCAAAAATCCAGGAAAATAAAGTGATGGGGGAAAAAATTCTCTGCTCTGATGTAACAGTGCTGACAAAATTGCAGCTACATTCTCTCAGCTAGGCAGGTTGAATACTTCATCCATTAAAGGACACAAATATTAAAATACTTCTATGGATAATTGATTTAAGCCTCTCTTTTCTTCTAACTGAAGGATTTGCGTGGCCAGAGGAGCAAATCAGCAGAAACTCTCTCATCCTTGCACACATAGGCTGCAGAAAAAGGGCTTCAACTTGGTGTTAAACAACCTACCCTTTAATACTCTGTAGGAGTATGTAATGCAGTCATGGAGCATTGGTATTTAGGATTAAAATTGGACTCACTTTGAAAACAACTTTTTTTTAGTCTGAACTCTTGATAGTACATAAGCTATTCTGTAGTAAATAGCTTTCATTGTATATTCAATCATCCTGTTGAACTTTTTTCTGTGCATCTTGCCTGTCTCCCTGTTAGATCTGAGTCTTTTTTTTTTTTTTTTTTTTTTTTTTTTTTTTTTTACTTTCTATATTTCTTACCATAAGGTCCAAATGGTTTTCGTCAGAAATTCTGCCAATGTCATGAATTTACCAAAGTGTTGTGACTACAGTGTAAGCCTGACAGCTATAATGAAGACATCAAACAATTAAAGCTGTTGGTCTCTCAAGTGCAGCAACTCCTTTTCTACAGATTTTTGCCCACGTTCTCTACCACTGTCTGGGGAGGGCAGGGTTTCATTGCTTTTGGGGTACTGTTCCACAGGAGCGATTGCTTGCCACACTGCATATTTGTAGCTGCTTTTTCTGCATTTTTTTTCTTGATTGAAGGGCTCTTCTAGTGTCATGCTGTTTGGTAATCCTTCTGTAACATCCAGTCCTAGTGAGAGGATGCATGTCTGCTTAACCCTTACGCAATATCGAGGAGATGCTAATGGCAGTACTAGTGTTCTTTGCTGTATCCAGTACATTGTAAATCTGTGAGTATGTTATTACGGTAACCTGCAGAACATCATCGTCTCTCTGCAATTTCTTCTAAAAGCTCTGCTTCACTGATCTTTATGTTTTTTTTTTTAAAGGAAAATTTTGGTAAACTAGCTGAAAATACTTTAGGCAGAATGTTAAAACGAAATGGTGTATTTTAATGTCCTAACAAATAACATTTTTATGGTCAGTAATGATCATGGGTTTCTGGTGTCTTTTATGAACAGAATACAGCTGCTTCCCTCAAAATCACCATTAGTTTTCACCAGATAGTATGATCCCTCTTTCTTGCCCTTAAGTCACTAAAATCAAAGCTTTTCTTTGGTACTTTTCTTTCACATGCAGTGCCGTTGGCAAGTGTTGTTTCTGGCACTGCATGTTCTAGTACTGATGGTGAAAATGCAAAGAGGTGAATGTCTGAGTCTGAGCAAATACCACTCTGCTTTGCATTTGTATGTATGTATTCGTATCTGGCTCTGCATCAGCTGCTTTGTGAACGTGTAATGAGATGCTAGGGAAATGAAAGGATTCTTGCTAAGCTTGTAAACAAAAGATGGAGAGCAGCCACTATGTTTCGGGGAGGAGGAAGAAAAAGTCTTGAAATTGTATATTGACTATCTACTCACATAGGCAGAGAGGCAGTATAGGTATACAGACAGCATTTTGATCCATCCTGGCTCCGTTTCATTTTTGCCTTTTCCTGCCAGCACAGCAGGGAGGAGGCAGGATTTGGGCTTTAGAGTTCATGGCATGGCAGAGCAGCATCAAAGAATTTCATTAGTAATTTCATCAGGCTACCATGCAACACTATCAGTAGTGTTTGTACCAGGGATTGATCTTTCCATACTTTGAACTGTTCACTGAGGTAAATATGAGTGAAAAGGAAATGATACTGCAGAAGTATGACTGATAAAATGCAGATGAAACTTGGATGTCAATAAATGCACAGTAATGCGCATTAAGAGAAAATAACCAAATATACCTATCACAGGCTTTTATTTAGCCACTTGATCTTAGAATAATTCTGGCTGTTTTTCTGAAGACATCGTAATGATCACTGCCAGGCAAAAATGCAAATAGAGTGTTAAAAAAGGAATTGAGAACAAGCACAAAACATTATTATGTTTCTCTGTAAATGCCTGGGTTTCTCATTGCCTTCAGTTATCGTTGCTCCACCTCAAAGCTGACGTGGTAGAACTAGGAAAGGCTTAGCGAAGGGCAGTAATGGCTGTCATGTCTGGAACCTGCGAGGAAGCACAACTAACTAAAGCACTTCAGCATGATTTTCTGTGAAATCATGACTTATTGGAAAAGGACTTTTGTACTTAATAAAGCAAGATCTAATTAAATTATAAGTCAGTAGTTTCAAAACAAAGAAAGTATTTTTATTTTTTCAGATCAAAATAAAATTTTGAAATTCACTGCAGCACAGTGTTGTGCAGGACAAAGAGATAAATGGGATTTATATAAATCCATGGAGAACAGATCCACTGCAGGCTGGTAAACCTCTAGCACACAAAGTTCCTAAGCCAGTGATTACCAAAAACTGGGATGATGGGCATAGTTTGGCAGGACTGCTTTGTTGTGTTTCTGATTTGCTCTCTTTTACTCCTTTGTAGTTAGCCTTCTTACTTTTAAGGGTGCACAACTTGACAGGACGCTAGCCTAAGGGATCGCAAAGCTGAAATAATGTGGTTTTTGGACTCTTACACGAAAGTGGAGACATCCATATTGTTACATAAGGCAAACGGGTAATGGAGCAAACATACTCAAAGTATTGCTCTTTAAGAAAGGAGTGTATTTATTTTTCATTTCAACTTTGACTTAGGTTGAAATTCTTTTTAAACAGCTCCTGAGCGTTCCTTATATCATTGCTTGGCATTTTTGGTTTCTAACCCTTCAAAGTTTACTTCCAGACCCTAAACCAAAATTAAGACTGCAGAACTTGATCTGCAGTGATGCTCAGTAGAGCTTGTGGAACATGGAGGACTTTGATTTGTTCTCTTTTAATGAAAATTAAAAAAAAAAAAACAAACAACTTTAAGGATTCAACTTCAGGAACGTAATATAAAATGCATTTTCAATTGTAGTTTTTTTCAGTGGTGTTTTAGTTATTCCTGACTGGGTAATAAAAATCTTCCATTCATACAGACTATATGGCAAAATAGCAAAAGCATTGTCTTGCTGATTTGCAGTGTTTTATAATCCTCACTGTTACGCTCTTTGTTCTAGTGCTTTCTGCAGAGATTGCATTTTGAAAGAAAGCATTTTGCTTGTGTTAATTATAGTGCGCTGGTGACTCTGGGAACTGACTGTACCCATCCCCTTGATTGTAAGGGATTAGGATTCTCTGAAGGCAGCTGTGTGCCAAGTGGCAGAGGAAATGGTATTGACCCAGCAGAAATATGGGCTATGTGACATATTCTTGAGGACCATTGCTGCAATATCCTGTTATGCCATGTCTATGGAGTAACTGATACTGTGGGTAAAAAAGAGTGAAACGGAATCGTGGACCTTTGCTGAGGTTAACATGTTGGGTTAATGGAAGTCAGCATGGCAGACTGACGTGAGGTTATCTAACTTGAATAGTTTTTAATCAAAACCAACTTTATTTTTTAACACTTGAAATTTTTTTTTTGTGAAGACAGACGTTGTAGACCTAGAGACAAGAACTTCTTGATAAAATTGGGGAGAGTGATCCAACTCAAAGCACTCCATAATAGAAGGCTCATTAAAAAAAAAGTAAACTATAAACCTGTTTAAGCTTACTGGCTGATGTAGATAGAGGCTTAGGTTTCTTAACTTGCTCTCTCGGTTCCATCCAATACATAAAGCCTTCAGCGTCTTGACTAATTCTGAGCTAGTCAAAAGAGACTTTTTTTTCATCTGCCATTGGAAAATATTCAAAGATGTTGGCTTCCAACACAAAGGTAAATGGGCAAGTGTTGAAAATTATGAGAAGTCCATGTCCAGATTTTGTGCTACGAGTGATTTAAGTGTCACCCAAACTATCACTGTAGGAGACACAGGTGCTGAGTACGTTAGTGGATCTTAAGCTGATTTTGCTTCATATATGGGAGTTGTACTGCTTGAAAATCTTGCTATCCCTTAGGCATTAAGCCTTTCTGGTTGTTTCTCTGAAAAGTCTTCAAAACTTTTTTTCCACTGGTTCATCAGCTTCACAGAAGTGCTGAAGTTGAAGAGGATGACAATGTTTGGTTGTGGTGTGTGGTGGATTTTTTTGTTCCTGTTTTGTTTTCCAGATGATGCACTAGTTCTACTAGGTGGTGGGCTGCTTTAGCTGCACCAGTATTTCATTACAAAATTTGAATGCAAATATAAAATGTGCCCTCTATCTACTCAGTCCTCATGCCCTGTTTCCAGCAATCATTCCTGGCATTTTTTGGACTTGCATAATTTTGTTATAATTCTGGAAACTTTAGAAGCTCTCTATCACCCTTTCCTGTTGACTCTGAACTCAAAGGGCCCTAGGTTTGTCGAAAACTTCACCGAGTCTCTAGTTACTGCTTTAAAAGTGTGTTAAAATGTGTACGCTCTTTCCCATATTATAAAACTGTGTAAAGAGAAAAATTACTGTTTCCTGGGTATAGCAGCTATAATGCTCTGACAATACAAAGCACTTGCATTGCATATTGCAGTCAGAATTTTCAGAGCTTTTTAAAGTACTAATGAATTAAGTAAGCTTCTGAGGTAGCTAAGCCTGTAAAGAGTGCTATGTAATTGGTTAATGTTTTTGTCAGCAATACATTAAGAAGAATAACTCTGCAGCTGTCAGTTTTACAGGAAGTTTAATTAAGCTAGTTAATAAAGCAATTACCTGAACGTGATGATGACTGCACTTAACGAATCAGAAAATGAAAACAAGGACGATCTTAAAGTACAAAACATACCACCTCAATGACTAATGGTCCCTTCAAAGATGGAAAGGTACATTGGTGTAATTATTGTGCTTCTAATTAGGTACATTGTTGTTCTGCAAATTTTAATTAAATCATTGCAAACGAATTAAGTACATGATCATGTCTCTCTTTGTTTGAAAATGGAAAAATTACCTAATGTTGTCATAACATTAGGTAACAAATGTTATATTAAGGGAAGTGCAAGAGAAATAATTTTCCAACAATCTTGAAATGAGAGAAAAAAATGACTAAAATAACAAAACACTATTAGTTAAATGTGTGCAATGGAGGAGTCTGTATTCAGAAGCAGAACTAACAGATATTTGTTAAAGTGTCCAAGTGTTGAGTCACTTGCCACCATGGTTTGGTGGTTCAAATCCAACTGTCGGCCAGATGCCTTCTCCTAGGCACTGGGTGCTGTTATCCAGCTGTGATTTTGTGCAGCATTCCCTGTCTGTGGTTTGTCTAAGGGCTGACTCAGCCTTTCAGCTAACACAGCGAATGCCATTCCTGATGGAAAACAAGATGATAGAGGCTTAGCAGGTGTTAAAACCTGTTCTTTCCTCGGATGAAGCGATGGATTAAATTTGATGTTAACTTTTAGCTTTGGTTTGGTTTTTTAAGGGAAAATTAAGGAAAAAGGCAGGGTAAGGAAAGACAGGAAGAATAAGACAAGACAGGAATCCCTGGAGAAGAAAATTAAGTCATCCTTATGTATTTGCCCTGTATACAAAGTTTAAAGGCTGTTGGTCGGAGGTACAAGAATAAATTATTCTTTCCTCTCACCCTCCTACTTTTCTTCATCTCATTTTTAATCTGTGAACTCAATTCTTTGCTTGGAGTTCAGAGTCTAGGCCTGACGTAGTCTATAGTGGCTTGAACTTCTCCACTGTAGATCTGGTATGTTACCCCGTTCTTCCACTGACCTACGCTGTGATGCTGGGGAATCTGCATTTTTCCCCTTTGGGAAGATCTGTACTCTCTCTTAGTAAAATAGTGGGAGAATTACTTTGCAGTCATAATGAAAATAACTTGAATGATTTAGGGATTGGGAGGGGATGTGGTGGTGTTTGTTTGTGTTAAATCAAATGTGTCTGTATAAGGCATGACAGCACCATTACTACCTTTCCTGGAGTTTTCTGATCAAGCTGGTCAGGATTTTTAACGGAGCGTTGAAATATCTTTTTGTGGAAATTGATAGGTTTCATGGGATGTGACTGTTCTGATGGATTTTTTTTAATAGGAAAAATATTTTTCTGTAGTTGTTGCTGCTTCCTTATTCCAGTAGTAGGTTTTCAACATTTATTTCTATTTCATTATTTGATTAATTTTGTTGCAGGGTATTTCCTAACTGTAGCAATACCTCTGGCATGAGACTTTCAGCATTACTGACTTTATTCTCAGAAATAGTGACAGGGAAATTCCAGAAGACTGGGAGAAATACAATTTGCCTAAGGCCAACTACCTTTGTACATCACTCGCTTGTCTCGGGCACTTCTGGCCACTGTATTCCTAGGAAAGGTAGATGCCCCCTCAGCCTCTGTGGTCTGGGCAAGTGAGACTTGAGATTTGTAATCAAAAGCTGTGTGAGGCTGTTAATGTGCAATCAAGTCCTAAATCATAAACTGTGTCTCAGAAAGCAAAACATAGAGCTCTGTACTGTGCCTTCCGCAGCTGCACAGTTTATTTGGTTTAAGCATAGGTGAGCAATGTTATTTGGAGAAGTGCTGTTTATCCTAAAGACATCCTGTTGTTTATATGTTTTCTTCTCAGCTTGGTCTCAAGGAATGAGCAGAGAATTGGGAATAAGGCAGATCTCGATTCCTTTGTACCTTGTATTGACACCAGTGTCTTAAGATAGTTATGTCCAAGAGGTGTTTTTGCATATGCTCAAAGAATGGCATTAATCTTTTGGTCATTAATGTACCCCAAAAATGGCTTTCTATCTCCTGTATTCTTTCCAGTGCTACCTCTCAGGGTTGTTTCCATCACTAATAAACAATCCAGACAGAGATCTGTGCTTTTCCATGGCTGGGGAACCTTTGTGAACTCTGAGGGAGCTGGGAAGTATAACTTTTGAACTCTGTTCAAATAACCGTGCAATTCGGCAAATTCCTAAGCTTCTTTTCAAATCCCATTTCGTTTTATGCTGGAGTAGAGAAGCTTTTGCTTCTCAGTGGCGTCGGATAGTAAATTCAAAATCGTGAACAATCCTCTACCAATTTTATATCCTAACTGGGGAAAAACTTAGTCCTGTATAACCACTGATCCGTGCGTTGTGGCTACTTCTGTGACAGCTTCCTGGCTAAACCCCATGAATATATACATGTTCGCGAGATTGTTCACCTGGCATGGTATGAATTGTGAGAACAACTTGAAAATAGAGGGTTCTGCAGTGAAGCAACAGGTAGAGGGGGGAAAAAAACGAAGAGCTCTGAGCCGTTTTTGCAGGATAAGGGCCGCTTTGTCATATTGCAAGGTTTGAGGTTATGTGAGTTAGTGGGAAATTGCCATGGCCCAAGCTGTGATGTTGTTTCAGAGCCTCTGCTTGTTCCTCTCCCTTTGGCCTTTGGAGAAGGAGCCTTCATTAACACAGTTTTGCAAACAAAAAAAGTGCAATCTTCTGAATCCCATGAAGAATCCTCTTATACAGAGGATACTGATTATTTTGTGGGAAACCGGCTGCTTAAAGCTGTGAAAGGCAGCAGTCAGCGTTGGAAAGAGGAAGAGGTTGCTTTGGTTCTGATAGAGGCTGGTGGTCTCCCGTATCCTGCATAAAGGCAGGACAGGAAAATATTGGAGGCGTTCTGGGGAACAGAGTTATATGGCTCACAAATTAGTTTTGTTGTTCCTTGGTATAATTTCTTCTAAGATAAATTAATTAAAATTTCTACCACTTTGATTTCTGTTAGGTCCAGCAAGCAAAAGGCCCTGATAGAAAGCAAAAAAAAAAGTTGCACCTCCAAGTTTTAACAACTATGGGTTAAGCAAGTTGGTCTAATTGAGGTATGGCAATGTTTATATCCTTCCTCTAACCTTGCCTAGCAGGGAAAGGATATTTTTAGTTTGTTTCTTCATATTCTAATATTGCTCAGTCCAAAACAATTTGGCTTTGAACAGACTGGATCCTTTGTGATTAACATTTTGTCAGTTTCTAAATCCATTTTTTTTTTCCTTTAATTCCTGATTCTGTTACTTTACTATGGTTAAGGCTTGTCAAAGTTGAATATTTTAATTAGCAAGTTAAGCCCACGGAATCTGGGGGACATTGCAATGAAATGTCTCTATTAGGCAAGTTGCTGCAAGTGGTAATTCATTCTTTGTATTATTTTGGTAACTTGAGTATATAGAAAACACTGCTCTAAACTCCCTAAAAAAAAAACCCCTCCTTGATATGTTGCTGCTCTAATGATGCTGGGAAAATGCATAAGTACAAGTATAATGCACAGAATAAAATAGCCTTCAGATTTCCAACAAACAGACGCTGTTACTGAGTGACAGGAAGCAATGAAGTTTCAGGCAGCATAAGGCTGCTTCTCTCACATCCAACTCCATTGAATTTTTTACAAGCCAGTTCTCCCGAGCGGCCCTGATAATACTCATACAGCTCTCTGAGGCGGCAGAAGGCTCATCTCTTTGGTGCTGCGAAGTGGACGGTTTTGCGGTGGTTATCTTGAGTTTCACCAGTGCTCCCACAGGATAAGAAACTCTAAATAAGTCAGTCAGAAGTAGTACACTGTTGTGGGGGGGTTGTGGTTTTTTTTTTTTTTGTTTGTTTTAATTGCATTCATTTAAATAGACTAGAATTTAATTTGATTCACTTAAATGTATCTTCCTTAAATTGGATATATTCATTTCAGTTTACCCACTAAGTCTCTAGAATTTTCATCAATTAACTTGCATGTAATGCAAGCTCCTTGTGTTTGTAAGTCACTTGTGACCAGAGTACCCTATGAAGTGGGTGGGAGTCATACATGTCTAAAATACTCTTTGCCAAGGTTTTCTCAAGCAACAGTTAATATTTTGGTATTTGTTAGAGTAGTGTGGTAAAATAACCTAGATTCTTGTTTCTTTCTGGTTTTAGTGTTTTGTGGGGTTTTTGTTTTGTTTTTTAAAAGCAGGATGAGGTGGGGTGGGATGACACAGATGGACTTTCTTCACATAGCAAAGGCCAATGTGGAAGAAGGGCAACTCATTGCAGGAAATGTTTGCTCCCTGTGCCTTTCTGATTTGCCTGCATATGCTTTTTAATTTTTTTTGGAGGGATTAAATAATGTTTAAAATGTCAGTGATGTTTTTTTTTTTCTTTTTGTCTCCTTCCCATTTATAAGCTTCTACAGTGTTGGAGGCAATTTTTATATTTAGGCACCCAGGTAATTATTGTCAGTGATTAGACGTCTGAATATGTAACTTTTCCACTGTTGGCTGCTCAGTATTTCAAAAAACTCAGAAAAATAACCTTTAGTTTCTAGGGAGTTGTTTTGGGTTTTTTTAATATATGTACTGAAGTCTTACTGAATTAAATGAGACTGCACCTCATTAACATCTTGAAAAATAGTTATGTGCCCTTCTTTTAGGCTGGAAGATGTAGGCCTATCACGTGTTTTACACAGTAAACGAACATCTAAGTCCTTTAGATCACTCCAAAAGTTGTGGTTTGTTTTTTTTTTTTCCTCGTATTGGTTGTTCTGTGACGGAATTTATTTTATTTTTTTTTTTAATTCTCATTATCACATTGCGTTAGATTTTATTAAAAGTGTTTGAAACACGTCACCAGCTGGTACTTGCTTGGGCACATTACCCCAAAGGAGAGGACATTAGATGCTGCTAGAAGAAAAGCACAACTTTTTTTTCACATGTGTGGAAGAAGCCAGCTTTGAGTGACAGAAGGCAATGTACTTTATTAATAAGCTTCTCCATTAAAATTACAGCAGTTGCACAAGGAGAAAGAAGCAGCAATGAGTAGACTGCATTGTGTACTTGGAGTTACTGTGTCAGTAATGATGGATGGAGCAAACAATAAAATTAGACCTGTCAGACTAGGATTATGAGGCTATAAGCCTTAAGGCATTTGTAATTGGCTTCAGCCAGCAATGTTAATTAAGGTGGATTGGAAAGTTAGATTATTTGAATGATATATGCTTTTACATTTTTAGTATTCCAAAGAAAAGGCTAGAAATGCAAAGGAACTGAAGCCATAAGGCTTGTTCTTTGTAAAGTGTCTCTTGTCCCTTACTAATAGAGTAGGCAAAGAATAGTTTTTAGATAACAGGTTCATTCCATGTAGAATGAGGGTTATTCTGTGGGGCATAGTTTCCAAACAGTGTGTGGGAGGTGCAATGGATATAGTTTCCATTAACAGTAATGGGATTTATTTGTGTATCATCTTTATGTTATGCATCAAGCTTGAATGGGCCCCTGTAGTATAATTGGGCTAGAAAATGCATCTTTGGGTTGACGTTACTCAATGACTTGTCAGCACGGCATGAAGTGCACAAGTGAACACACTTTTCATATTTTAAAAAAATCTATGCAGTACAGATGCACAACCAAATTGGGTTTTAAATAGCCATACACAAAGTAATTGCCTTATTAAATGTGTTTACTTGGTGTTAGAAAGAAATCACATTGATTTCATTGATATTGTACACATGATGTTGAGGAGGTATTGTAATAGCTGTTGCAGGTAGAACAATATGAATATTTTCCAGTGAAAGCATTTTATGGAAAAATGCCAGTGTGAGCTCACAATGTTTTCTTCAAAATCACTGCTCTGAACTTTTACTGGTTCTAATGCAAAATTCAGAGAAGAACCTGTCTGGACCCTCAAAATATTTATACCCTGGGCTGGAAATGCCAGAACCTGCTCAATGGTAACTTGGAGGTTGACAGCTCTTGCTGAGCAGAAAGGGAGTGCTTTAGTGGGGGTAGGGGAGGAAAATGAGGTGGTGAAGGTGGGACAGAGTGCTCCAAATCTTCAAAACGTGGAGTCATCCAGATTGCTTTTGGGTGATATTGGAAGGATTGGGCCATTACTAGATGACTTTGTCTTTTCCCTTCAAGGGCTGTTTGTATCCTCTTCTCCATTTCCCCATCTCTTTACCTCCAGGTTCTCTGCATTAAGGTCTTTACCTCATCCAACCAAAGGAAATGGAAAGAGGGGATTTGGGTTATGGAGAGGATCTGGGAGTGTTGAGTGATTGGCTGTGGAGGCTGTAGAAGGTGGTTTGGAACTGATGGTCTTGAAATAGCGTCTATGGGAAGGAGAAAGAAGAATACTGAGAATACTACAGTGGGGATGGGAAGATGTAAGGGATATAAATTCATAGAAAAATTGGACTTGTTTTCACTGTTTGTAGAGAACTCTGTACATACTGCGCCTGTGCCCAGTTGCTGGCAATTAGATGATACAAGTGGAGCCCTTTGATTCACTGAGGGTTGTTTTTTTTCTTCCCAGAGATAATACTACACAAAACAGAAGCTTAACTGGTT
Organism: Tetrax tetrax; assembly: GCA_009806455.1. NCBI lineage: Eukaryota > Metazoa > Chordata > Aves > Otidiformes > Otididae > Tetrax > Tetrax tetrax. Next base: position 120,770 of record WHYT01016570.1, on the reverse strand, counting down.
GTATTCCCATTGTGTTATTTTTATCATATATACAGGAAAACAGAAGAGAGCTTAAAATCCATGTAGTTATACTTAATAATTTTTGCTGTTGTTTCAAACTGTTCTCCAATGGTATCTACTTTTTTTTACTCATTTTAATTTGTTACATTTAGAAATATGTAGGGAGAAAGGATCACAGTCAAAAATACAACATTCCTCTAGTTTGCTGTAATGTAATCCCAGTAAAAGTAGTTTCTGCTGCTAATATACTTTTTTTTTCGTACAAAAGATGGTATATATTTTGTATTTTGTTCCAATTGTGTGACAGTGGAGGCTATTTTCTTGTTAATGCAAGTTTTGACTTCCATTGTTGTTACCTGTTCAAATTGAGAAGAGAATGTGAAGTGGGTCACTTCAGGTCTAGCCAGCTGCACTCACTTTTTCTTGCAGGAGATCTTGATGAAAAGGTAGGGAAATAAAGGAGAAAGGGAAGCTTCCTAGTTTAGATTGCAGTAATGCTGGCTGTGAGCTCTCAGTATGAATTTCTGGAGATTGATAGAGCAGACATCTCAAAAGACTTCTAGTAACCTGTATTGTCAGGTCAAAAAAGACTTTTTTTTCTTCTAATTGAGTGATTTGAGGAGGAGAGAGTGCTGAAATGTCTTCTAAAGAAAAGTTTTCTCAGGCAGCATAGACAGGGAAAAGAGACTTTAAAAACTTCAGCAGCTGAATGGGGATGGTGATGGCTTTCTTCAGTCAGTGATGTAGACATGGCATTATCTTCATTTGCATTTCATGATGACAGCGAGTTCAGAAATGCAAGAAATTATTAATAGAAAAGTGGAGGCTTTCAGAGGGGAGATGGCACTGTTATTCAAGCTGTCTCTTGCAACTCCTGTGTAGGACAGAAAAGAGAGGAAAGCCGTGTAGGATGTGGTTCTAGTCTGGGGTTCTGCCCTGCAAACAGATCTTGTGTCCTGGGGCAACACATGGCAGCATCACGCGACTCCTCCCTGTTTGGTGGTGTCTTCTGCAGATTATACCCACCTCTGCGTGAGCTCTGGGCTGATGAAGTGGGACTGCTGATGGGGCTCAGTCAACAGGGGAATATTTGTGTCCTTCTCTTGCACATCTGTCTGCAGCTGTGCACCACATGGCTCTTGAAAACAGGCCTGTGGTCTTAATATCTCATGTTAAGACATAAAATTACTTTTCTGACAGACAAGTAATCACATCATGTACTGCATTTTTGTCTGCCACCATGACACTGCTACTGTTTTGGCTTTAGGAGAAATTTTTAATTTTTTTTTTTTAATATTTGGACTTTTTCTAGTTCCAATTGGGGCTAACTGAAGTGTTAGATTGGTTCAGCTACTGGAGAAATGGAATCTGGGTTTGTTTTTTTTTTTCAGTTAGTAGCTGTGTCCTTCTCTCACGTGTGATCAAGTACATAATTTTCAGTTTTCTTGCATTTCGCTGGCTTAGTATGACACAGCATAATGTCTGTAAAAACCTGTTTCTGTTGTGGCTGTAAATGTTCTGAAGCATCTCTTTTCCTCCGTCATGCTTAAAGTAGAGAACAGACTTGAAGACTTGAAATCCATAGTTGGATTTCCAATAGCAGCTCCAAAAAATTACCTCTTCCGAGCAGCACCCCACAAGCGCGCAGGATGCTCTCCTTCTGGACTACAGCTGCCTTTAAAGGCTGGGGGGAAATGCTCAGCGCCTTAAACTTGAGCAGATGCAGGATGCTTTGGTGTGAGGTGGGCTGCTGGGTGCACTCACGACTTGCATAAATAAAACACTGCAGCGTTCGCTCAAATGAAGGCCAGGTTTGTGCAGCGGTTACGCTTGTGCATTACAGCACTGTGCTCTTGGCAATGTGTGTGTGTGTCTACTGGTGTGAGCAGAGTGCCTCTCAGTCGGTACGGGGACAGGGACTGTGATATCTGTGGACACTTGATTTTACAGCTAAGAGTCCACAACACCCATAATTGTGCCTGCTTTACTGGGATGCAGTGGAAACAGGTGGTTTTAGATTTCTGTGTGGTTATTTTTCAGCTGTGTAACCTGAACTAACTTTTTTAGTTCGAAGTGTTGTTATAACAACGTCAGGAATCTTGTTTGCAACTGCACTTGTATTCACATTTCGGTTTTAAAATCAGCATAAGGTAAATGTAGAACTGATGATGTTTTCAGAGAGACAACAGAAAGGAAAACTTTTCTTGAATGGAGGCATTGACAAGGGTATATATCCAGAAATGCACAGTACTGCTTATCAAAATTTAAAATTAAAAAAAAGGGTAATACTATAGGTGATGATATAGTTAATTCCTTTGTGGGTGTGGAAGACTGGCTCCCGTAATTCTTATTTCCATTATTCTTGCTCCATTACTTTCACCAGTACTTGCTAGGCAAAAAAAGAGGATCAGCACGACCCATCAGCTTGCTTCTACGTGCTCCTCCAATGGCTGGGAATAGGCTCATAACATCTGGTGTCACAACTGTGTGACATTTTGTCTTTCAGTGTCATCCAGAGTGTAGTTGTAATGAAAAATGAGGGTAAATCAAAGGATAGAGGTGATCTTTACATATTTATAGCCAGTGATAGCACATGGGAGTGAGATGAACCTCCGGTGAAATAAATGGGATATTAAAAGGAAATGTGGAAACTCTGTGTCCTCAGATATTTTTAATCCTAAAATGAGTCTGTGATCATTTATTTTGCCTGCCAAACCAATGGCATCTTCAAACCTTTAGTCATGTTTGGATGTGACTTAAAGTATACTTTCCATCCACCCCTTGCTTAAGATCCAATGCATGTATAAAACCTGCAAGACTTCTTGACCCAGGTCATAATCAACAGCCTGTTCTTGGTTTTGTGGGCAACTTTTGTATTTTTGACCTAACTATAATAGAGTTGTAAATGGAAGATCACAAACAAAAATGGCATTCGTGGTTATTACTTCCCTCAGTAAGAAATAGAGTTAATCAATGGGCTTAATTACCTGTGGAAATGACATCATTACAAGGCAAAGGCAACACCGGGACTGTATACAGATTTCAAGCAGAACATCTAAAGGTATAAAACTGAACTCTGCAGAAAGTGCAAAATAATTAATTTCATTCACAGGTGTTCTTACTGGGGATTGTGGATGCACTGTTTGAAAAAAAACCTCTTATTAAATACAAATTAGATTAGATAAAGTGCTAAAAGCCTCCTGTAGATCAAGGCTTCAACGTGTTAATGGACTTTTTCCCTTCTTAACTTCAGATTTTTAAGTTATTTCAGGAATCTTGCCTTTAGCACAAATGAAAGCTACTCACTAGAAATTCCAATTTTAAAGTCTGTGTTTAACATTCTCGAGAGCTATGTCAAAGAGGCACCTGCCACCCAGGAGGGCTAAATGCTGTAAGGTCCAGTGTGAAGCTTGAAGACCTTTACAGATCATATGGAGCCAATTTAAATTGCAGGGAGATAGAAATGAAAGGCTGGCTCAGTTGATACACTGCAGTAGCCTGTTTTGTGCTGGATGCCAAATCTGGGACCGTGGGATGCACATCATGATCAAATTCCACTGAAGCTGGTATCAAAAGCCTTTCAGTTCAAACAAACAGTAGAAAATAACCAGCAAAAGCCTCTGTAAGGAAAATAGAAGAGGAATGCTAGCCTTACACAGACCTCTCTGTTTTGAAAACTAAAATCTGTCATCATAGAGCCCGTATAGGAGGGTTGGCATCAGAACTGTGTTTTATTACTTAAGATATATCTTGCACAGGCAACATTGAGTAAAGAAAACCCTTTTGAGTTATGTAAGTCTTTGATGGGATGCCATAAGGTCTTTCATTTTAAGCCAGTAAATTCCAGAGCAGTAATTTAAAGACTGCACTTTTCCTTAAATCTAAAAGCATGTTCTAAATCTTGTTGTATGTAGTTCAGATGCTTGTCTGATATTCCTGATCTTTTCCTTCCAGACTGAGTTACCTCACCTGCAGGCTCTCTGACGTACCTTTTGCCTACCATAAGGCCACTTGCCCAGGGGAAGGCACTGAGAGCCAAAGAACATGGTCAGCCCAAGTAGAAATAGGGACTAAATAGAAAATAGGATGAGGGACACACCACGATGTGTGGTGGCAAGGGATACATCAACGCTAGTATCTGCAGGCAGTGTATTTTCAGTGGGAAGTTGTTTTATGTGCTGTAAGCTGCCAGTATTATTCATTCAACAAGCTTTAAGCAGTTACTCTTGCTGGACACTGGGATTGCCATTTCATCTGTACTCTGGAGGTGGGATGAGACTGCAGCCTTCCACAAAAGAAGGCACAATCCCCCTTTGGGGTTCTCACGTGCAAATTCCGTTCAGCTATGATAGGATATCGGTGTGTTTGACAACACTGCCCTGTAGGTGCTGGTGCTTAACACAGGGGTCAGATGGGGACACTTCAGTCTTCAGAGATGTTTGTCTACTTTCAGCAGTAATTTTACTTAGAGGAGATGCTGAAGCTGGCCTTGCAGCTCGAAGTGTTCCTACTGATGCTAAAAGATATGAACTGCAGGTTGAGGGCACTTAACTGTTATTGTGTTCGCTTATCTATTTCTTAGGACCGTATAGAGTCTATAAAAAGAAAAAGAAGCTTGGGAAATGGAAATAGGAAATAGGGCATGTAAAGATTAATTCAGAATGCATTTGTGAAGCAAGAATTTTACAAGCTCATATGGTCATACACAGAGAGAGCTTTTGCTGTCAAATACAGTTAAATATTAGATTAATAAAATGAATAATATATGAATTGATGGCTGTGACTACAGGTTAGGATTAAGCAGAAGACACATCCGAATTCAGTCTGCAACAAACAGCTTCCATCTGGGCTAAAGGCTCACAGCATCAAAAAAAAATAAAATACAGTAATGAGCTGTTCCATGCTGTTACTTCATTAGCCCTTTGTAATTAGCAGGAAAGGTGGTCAGGATTTAGGGGTCACAAAGGACATGGGGGCCAAAAGCTGAGGCTCCTAAACTGTTTAATACACCACTGCAAGGGTAATGCTGTGATCCCAAAGGTATTGCTGTAGATTTGCTCTGTGGTGTTGAAATATAGCCTAATGCCTGATAAGAAGTTTGTTAGGTTTTTTAGTCAGCTTTCTCAGATTACTGCAATAATAGAAAAGTATGAATAATGCATGGGCTTAGATGATGTGATAGCTGTACCTCGGGAATGAAGGGATGAAAAACTCTTCAGCTTTACAGGTGAGAGTGAATCATATTTCTACTGTGATAAACTTGACATTATTGTTGTCTAAATTTCAGCTCACTTTCTTCTGTTTGTCGATTCCGTGTGTTTTCATTAGAGTAGTTTTCAGACTTAAATCATAACTGGAAAATAGTAGGAGATCATTTTTGAGCAACACCTAGGCTAATCTGTGACTAAAGAACAGTGTTTGTATTGGTTGTAAAAATCAAATGAGGAGAATTATTCACTTAGCGCCTTGTGGAACAACCCCAAGGTTGCTACATCAGAATATTTGAATGACAGTCAGCAATAGTTTCCTGGTATTTCAACCTTAAATCTTCTCATTCATTCTGGTCTTCTATTAGTTTAACTTACAGTATTTCTTTTCAGTAGTTAGTTACTGGAAAGCTTTTTTTTTTCTCCTCCTTATATCTGCCCTAAAAAATTATTTAAAATCTAGTCTTTGTCATTGTTTCCATTTTCATTAATTTTAATGTTTTCTTTTGATGCACTATCATAACCTTTCAGTGTTGGAGGGGGGAAGAATGAAACCCCACACAGTACAGAATATGAAAGCTTTGAATAAGCCTGGTGATTTCCAAATACCTGCAGTGAAGCTTATAAACTTCTGTAGAAACAGCTTAGAAAAAAGCTGTCTTTGTTATCACTGATTATCTCTACATTGACATGGTGAGTGTCATCACCATCAGTGTCTAAAATTTGGCCATCTAATTCTTTTTCAGAGAAGATACTGTGCAACTTCAATATCAAATCTTGCAGTTTACCAGTAAATTGAGTGACCCACTTAGATACCTTTAGAAGAGAATCTGAGATGTGAGCTGACACTGAAACTCCAGTATCTTCTTCCCTTGGGCAAAAACTCTCAAGACTAAGCATACACTGTGCTTTCAGGGTGGCAGATTACTCTGTGAGATTTATTGCTTTGTTAATACTCTCAAGACATCATCCTTCACTGCTGTGAGAGCTGAGAGCAGCACTGTCTGGATTTTTCTGCTCATTGTTCATCTCTGGCTCCCTCATTTTACACCTTTGGTTTTGGGCTGTGTCCTGGGTTTGGGAGGAGACTCATTTGCCACCTCCCAGAATTTAATGATCTTGAAGCCTTGTATTTCTTCTGTGTCAACAGTCATTCCCCTGCTTCTGGTCAGCACTGGGATACCACTGGTAGAACTTTAAAAAGCCAATCCTTTGATTTCACAGGCTCTTCCTGGATGCACTGTTTGTCTGCTTAGTGACTTTAGTCTTATCTCTATCCATTATTTTAGGAAGGTGGTGAGAAAGGAAACGTCCTTTCCTGTACTTTCTTTCCTCTAATCAGCTGCTCCCATTGGTTTTGTGCTTTCTTTCCCTCCTTACCTTCAATGGAGAGCTCTTCCGTCTCTGTAGATGAAGCACTCTGCACAGGCACTGCCCCAGCCTCCCTGGAGCTGCGCTGAGCCAATGGTGCTGAACTCCAGAAAATCATCACCACTTCTACCTCCCTTCTTTTTTTCCATGGCATGACACTCTGCAATATCAATGCATTTTATAATACTTTGATATTTAATAGCCAAATGCCTCCTTGTTGCTGAGCATCATCTTTGGTTGAGCGGGGAGGAGGCAGTGGGATGAGCTGAGCATCACGCATCGTTACACGGAGACTGTGGTGTGGATATAAAAAGCAACTATGTATGCAGGGAAAGCATTTTCTTCAGAGTAACCACGAGGCAAGGAAAGTCAGTTGTATAATTCATTTTAGCTGCCCTTGCTGCTGATCGTGAATTTAGTCTTGATCTCGGCAAATCAGTCACACTTAGGAGTGACAAGGAAATGTAGCACTGGTGACAGCCTGTATTGCGAATATTTTTAAGGTCTTGGCTAGAACACAGCGCTAGCCCAAAATACAGGCTCAAGGCCTTGCTAGACAGGCACTGTTGTCAGGGGCAATTGTGACAATCTAATCTTTCTTAAATTAAATGTTTTTCTACCCAGGGAGTTGTGCAAATCAGTCACGTTCCCTCAGTTTCCAGACATCAGCTGATGCACTGCTTGGGGGACAGATTTCTTTGGTGATCGACGTGCACAGGGCTGCAGTTGACTTCTGCATGCTACTGTCGTCCTTTGGCATCGCTCCGACAGCACAGTTCACCCATTCTTATTTCATTTTTAAACAGAATGATCCAGGCCATGTCCCCTCCACAGCACCTTGATGAGGGGAAGCTTCTCTGTTGAGATGAGACAACCAAGAGAGGCTTTGTCCATCTGGCTGGTCAGGCTGTGGTCAGAACAAGAAGGGACTAATGCTTTTCCCAAGGGATGGAGGCCAGTATTCACTGACTTATAAAATTCCTTCCCATGGAAGTGAGAGCTCAGATGCACTAACCATGTTGTCCTGGGCAGAGGAGCAGGTGCTACAAAATAAGACGAACTCTACAGTCTTTTAAGTGTATTGTTTTAAACTAACACGACGACTCTTCATTTTTGTGTCTCCTGATAGAACCTTCAGACAGTGTACCAAATAGTGGCGATCAAAATATTTACATTGTTTTCAGCATTTTAATACAGTTAATTTTTCAATATATGTACATACTCATTCCATTGATTGTGTAAGCTAATGAACAGCTAAAATAAGTCACACTTTATCCTTCTTTCCTCAAAGACATTCATCCATCAAAATACTCAGTCTCCATGGAATCATTTTTGGGTTGGAATGGACCTTTAAAGGTCATCTAGTCCAACGCCCGTGCAAGGAGCAGGGACATTTTCAACTACACTTCTTCAACACTTCCATAATGTTCAAGAAAAAAAATACTGCTGCCAAAATAACAGCAGTTATTTGAACCTTCGGATACTGAAGAGGGTCCTTCTGGCATCAGCTCAAATGATAGTTGGTGGCACAGGGCCAAGATAACTGGTCTGTAAAGTGTGTGGCAAACATGTTGATACCCAGCCTGAGAATTTTGTGTCTGCTGAAGGCATTAAATTTCTGCAGGTTGAGCAGATCAAATCTCATTTGAGTGTCAGCTCTGTGAACACCTGTTATCAGTCACTGTGGAGATTATGTGGCAAACTCACTCCAATAGTCATCAATTGGATTAACCTCCCTTTCATTGATTCTGCAGGGAGTTTCCAAATCCAGATGAGAAAAGGTGACGTTGTAGTGTCTGTCCAAGGCATGTTGCAGTATTCAATTTTTCAATTATAAAAGCAGGACTTGGGCAAAGATGCCTCGGTCCCTTGCATTTTAAAGGTGACATCCTCTGGTCAACTCGGGTACTGTGGCAGAAACTACATGATTATTATTATAGTCTGTGGGAAGGGCAATATATTGCCATTAGAAGGGTAATTTCTGAGTTCTTCTGAGGACATGTAGGAATGCCTCAGACCTGTGAGGGCGAAAAGGGAGGTTTTGTGTGGAGCATCGCAGCAGCATGAACTGCGGCGACCATCTTTGAGCTCAGCCATTTGGAACAAATGTAACATGCACGTAAATGGGGAATAAGTGCATGTACCAATAAATGGATAACTAACCGATCAACAAAAGGTACAGTATTAAACATGGGAGCTTTTCTGTGTTGTAATTCTGTGGAGCAGCTTTTTCAAAGGGAGTCACAAAAAAAAATACAAAAGTAAATTTCTTGCTGATTAAAACAGTTTGAATATCAAAGGTATCTAGCTGGTTATTTGATACTGTTTGAAAAATACTGATTGATTGTCTAGGTAAATCTTTTGATTCTTGAGGTTTTTATATTTTAAGAAAAAAAGAATCTTAGCCTAATGGGCTGAATCCCCTTCAAAAGTGTAAATGTACTCTCTAAATATTTTTCATGGACTTCTGAAGCATGTAAATATGACTTCAAACTGCAGTTTTATTTAGGCTTCTATGAGAATAAACTTTAGCACAAACATTCTTGTTTTCTGTTTTGCTCGGTCCTGTAATATTACTCAGAAGCTACAATAGGTGGCATTTTTCCAGTTCAAAGGGTCTACTAATATTTATTATTTCATTGTGCATTTTACGGTAGGAAAACACTTTTACTAACAAGTTTCACTATTTCTTGAATTTATATTCAAGAATAATAAGACGCATGCCACAAACCTCATCTACACCGTGGCCAGATAGAGACTGGGAATATATTAATCCTAAGAATTAGTAATGTTGCTAGTGTCTAGGCTATGTGATAACTTCTGCAGTTCTACTTGTGGTTTTCTCAACGTGATCTTGTTGGATTTTAAGTTGACCTGTTAGATAAAGAAAAACTGAGGAGTTTTGACCAATTGGTGTGCCTCATTATGTGCAACTGTTAGCAGAAATGAGTGGAAAAAAAAAATTTACTTTTCTAAAAACTTGTAGCATTTGGCTATAAGGGCTTTTTGTTACAGGATTTGCTACTTGGATGCTTTTCCAACTTGAAATTTGTTACCAAGCATTCCTTTTGCTGAGAAACAGCAGCTTTATTTTTATTATCAGGTCGAGTACCACTCAATACTAAGCTAAGTCAATAACAGAAGACTGCGTCTCCAGGTGCAAGCATGAGACTTGCCAAAAACCAGTTTTGTAATCTGAACCGATGAGTTTCTGTAGAAGGGTTGCTGTGTTGGTTGATTTAAGTTCTTAAGCATCAGTGGATTCTGACAGGTGGTCTGTGGGCATCTGACATGGGGTCCATGAATTACTTTGCTTGGTCAGGAAAGGTATGTAAGGAAAGCAGAGCTATTTTCAGAAGTCTTATACAGGAGACTGAATTTTTAGGAGTGGGTAAAGAGTCAAAAGTTTGAAAGCTCCCTGTATTAGAGTATATGTTCAGTATTCTAATCTGGTTAATTGGGTCTTGTCATCTCTCTGAATTTAAATATCACCGTTCCCTTTGTACAACCCATTATATTGTGTGCTGATGCAGAGCATTTGATATTTCCTGCTGCAGAATTGGCTGCACTTGAACAGTAGTATGTATTTCTATTCTTATAAATACATAGAATTTCGACTCTTTTGTGATGAAAGGAGCCATATAAATGGCAATTTCGTTGCATAATTGTCTTACTGAATATTTTTCAAAAAATATTTAGTAGGATAGAAGTAGTATATCAATACCAATCAATTGAACTGCTCTGGGATCTTTTTTGAGGATTAACAAGTGCTCTGTTAGCTGCCTGGTGTTTACATAAAGTACAATATTTCTCTCACAAAACCTACTTGGATATAAATGTTCATGCCCTTATGTTGCACTGAGATTGCAACAACTTCTCACTAGAAATGCCCACAAAGTTATAAGCTTTCTGGAGAAATTTAGTGCCTTGACCTATAGTAAGTGTGAGAGTAAGAGTAGTGTATATTAACTGAAAAGGGTTTTTATTTAGGAGGCATGTAAAGGGTTTTATTTAGGAGGCATGCACGCTGTAAAATATCAGAATAGTAAAAATGCTTCAACTTTGGAGGATGTTCTTGAAGCTTTTAGATTTCTTCAGGGCCCATGACCTTTTCTTCTGTTCCCTTAGGGATAGATACTCGAGCTATTCAGATAGCTTGCTGTTGAACTCACTGAAGTAGCAAAGCTGAAATCAAACCTGTTATAAACTAGAATTTAGTGTTTCTTGTTATGCACTTCATTAAACCAGAGGGGCTTTTTTTAGATAAGCATTCGTCTTCTCCATGTCAGATTTCTCAAAGAACATGATGAATTAACAAGACATGTTTCATGCAATCTTGACAGAAAGGTTAATGAGAATTCAGAAGGTAGCAAGGAGGGAAGTAATGTGTACTGCTCCAGGTGAAAACTACAAGGAACCAGAATAACTTGTAATTTAGCTTGTCTTAAATTGAGGTATTTATTTTTTTTCTACAGTGAGTGTAACTGAAAATGCTTTAAGCAATTTCCCCCTTGGATAATATTCACCACTGTCTGTCGATTTGTACTGTAGAAGGTGCTCACTGGTCTGAACTATTTTGCCAAAAAAGTGTTTGAGACAGGGGTCTTCTGCTCTATGTACTTCAAAGGGCAAAGTATTCAAGCATCTGCCTGGTTCAGACTGTAGGATCAAGATCCTACAGGATCAAGAAAGGCAGAGGGAAAAGTGCAAATGAAGGCAAATGTCATGGTCTCATCCTGGTAAGAGTGGGTGCTGTGTTTTATGACTACGTGGCTTTCTCCCATCATTACCCTTGCTGAGCCAGTCCCATTACTCAGAGGACTGAGAAGGGGCCACAGGACAGTGAGACGTGTGGCTTCATTGCACTCAACCATGACATCTGTAGATTTATATAGAATATGAAAAATTCCAAGAAGTTCCCAGGTCTCCCTCTAAAGCTGCAACAATTTCCACTGAAGGGGATGATCAAACCATAAAGCAACTAAGTTTGAGTAGCTTTCTGTTCTTGAGCCGTCTGTGGCAGGTTGATGATTTGCCCTGTGCAATGAACGCTTGTGCACTGAGCAGAAAACACCTATGAAGAAAAGTCAGCAATAAATGAGAATTGCGAATACAGTATTTGTTCTTCTTGGGAAAGCTACCAATCTTGATGATGGTAATGACAGGGCTTCTTTTCTAACTTGATTAGAATAACAGTTGTGACTGCAAAATCAAACAAATTGGCATGTGATAGTTGGAACTTTAAAAACCTATCAATTAAATACACTCCTGTCTACAGTTACCTCTGTACTAAGGACAACCTGATTACTTTTGTTGTTAGTTCAGTTTGCCTGTTGTATGTTTTATGTGTAAGCCAATTTTTTTTTTTTAAATCCTCCTTTCTGCAGCCAAAGTCAAATAGGAGAAAATTGTTATTTACATTATGAATCATCTGTCAAGGTTCAAGCACTGGAAGTTGTGCTTTTGATAGGAAGAGGAAACAAGAAAATATTAGTTTATTATGCCAACTCATAGCTAATTACAAAAGCTTAAATAAAGATGTCATTTGCACTAATTTAGTTACCTTGTTCATGCCTGCATTCAGTTATGATGTAAAATTCCTTATTCCAGTATCCAGATGATGCAATATAAGGGTTGTAAAACAAGGGGATTAGCTGCTTTGGGGTAACTGACTTGTAAGAGAATTGTATTCCAGGATCTTTTCTCTTTATGCATGGGCAGAAGATGCACTGTTGCTTGAGGTGCTTAAAAGTTGTGATCCTAAATGTTCTGACCTTTCCTGAGAGGTGCCAGCTTTTTAGCACAGAAAAAAATGACTATTCAATTTCAGAATTAATGTTTTAAGCTTTCACCAGCAAACAGCTTATTTGAGCCATTTAAAACATCAAAGGAGGTGTTTCTTGGCTTGGGTACATCTTTAATTTAAAGAAGATTTATTAAAGGCCGAAACAGAGTAATACTGCAGAAGGATTAGCTGTGCTTACTTGATTTTTGAGCAAACAGACTAATTCTGCTTGCTTTGTATGAGTGTCTTTCACAGTGAGTCCATTCACTGAGCATGGAACTAGGCCTGGGGTTTCTTTTTTTTCTTTTCTTTTCTTTTTAAAAATTTGTTTCTATTGTCTTGTTTAGAAATCAGAAGGCTTGCTGAAAGCTTTGACTTCAAAGCTTAAGCCAGCTTACCTCTTCATGGGTTGCTATGCTCCAAAATATATTCCCAAAGCTTCTTTGCTAGCAACTGCCAAATGTTTAGTTTCAGCGATTTTTAGCATTGGGGCTTTCAGTTGGGCTTTTGTTTTGAGTTGTTCTTCACAAAATAAATAATTCTGAGAAGTCAGTTAAAAAACAGGTTGACATTCTTTGCACTTAGATCTTGTTGCTGTTCTGAAAGCAGCCAGAGCAGGGGTACTGCAGAATGCTCTTTATTTTGTACTGGTATGCAAACTTCAGATCTGCTTTGTCTATAAACAAAAACTCTGAGATCTGAAATTTTACTTTATACTGTACATTTCATACATCAATAACAAGGAATGAGCACTGCTAGGGGCACATCTCATGGTCAGTGAAACTTAGGCAAACGTGTTGTGAACTAATAGATTTGATGGGAAAGGAATGGGATAACTATTCTGGAGAAGAGGATTGACCTCCTGGAATTCATTATCAGTGATGTTATTTGGGAACAGAAGAGCCCAGACTGTCCTTCATCTCTCACATGGAAAGACAAGGATTGGTTAGAAGAGGATGACACGCCATTTGAAAGCCAGGCATCCATGCTGTAAAAGCTCACATGTTCACTTTCACAGAGGCACTTCAGGACTTGGTCGTAGGTTTGGCGTATGTGAGCCTGGTAATCAGGCAGTATGCAGTACGTGCTTTAGCTGTTCGCTGCATGGCTGAGTTGTCAAGCAAGCCAGGGTGGTCTTTCAGTGTACGTGTATCCACTTTTACTCATTCTAGAAACAAAAATACAGTGAATTTTAAGAAATCATTACTAACTAAGGAGGTCTGAGCTCAGAAGCCAAGAGTACAGCACCTGACCAGACCTTTGTCCTCTTCTCTCAGTCTCTCCTGGAAGCTCCCCAGACCCTTGTCCACATAGGCTCTGGGATATTTCCAGATACTTCCTCCTCCTCCCCACTAATTTTATAACACAGGCCCTGGGAAGCACAAAACTTTAGGAACGTGACATGCAAGTTTAAGTGTTACTCTTATTAGTGGTGAAGTTGCTAGAGAAGGAATAGGCAGCAGAGAACAAATTCAACAGACTAATTCACCAGTGTAGCTGGTGAGCTGTTGCTCTAGAAGCAACTTTTCTTCAACTTTCATTTGTAAAAATATGTACATCAGAGGTTAAATATTTTCAGCCTGCATAGCCATAGTGGTCAGATCTTGTCCCTAAATAACATTGTCAGATGCACCAGGCACCTTAAAGTAACCGCGGACGCAGTGCTAAAGACAGGACCCTCGCCTGATGGCAATACCTAGTTTCTTGCTTTTTAGGCTGCTTATGTTCTACAGTTCTGCCACAGAAGGCATATGCCCATGCAGTTCCTGACTGATGAGGAGCATTGGCTGAGAGATTTTTGAGATGCTGAGATATTGCCATCATACCAGTTGCACGAAAGCCTGAAGGGAACATGCCTACCCTTTATAGTGGTCACCAGATGCTGGTTTTTGCCCAGGTATGGACAGATGGATATGAGAATGAGTAGATGGAGCATTGCCTCATCAGAAATCTAGATCAATTCAGTTGCATGGCGTAGCTAAATTGCTCTGTTTAAAATGTCATTGCCTGGGTGGAACCCTGTGCTTGGGGATGGGAATGTCTTGCATTGCCTTCCCTCTGCCATATGGAGGCGGTTGTTTAGCTGGTAACTGAAGTATCTATTTGTGCATAGAGCCACAGATCGTTACCTCTTGATTATGTTCATGTTATCTGATGTGTCGTCTCCATGAGAGAAATTAAATTGCCTTTAGTAATTCGAAGCAAGTAAAAATGACAAATCATTGTTCTTATGTGATCAGTAAATGGCTACAGAACGAGAATGCATCTCAATTACATGGCAAGTACACTTCAAGCAGCATCGATCGTTCCAAATCTCCAGTTGTTTTCCTGTGATTTTCTTTACTTTAAAACTAAGATGGCTTTGGTCTATTAAAAAAAAAAACCTAAGTAGCTTCTTTCTGCTTTGAATAACACTATTATCTATGAACTCTCAGCTCATAATTATGAAGAGTAAGAATAGAGAATTATTTCACAGAGACAAAAGCAATATACATAGAAATGAAAGAAAACAAATGCAGTAAGTAAGTGAGATTTTTTTTTTTAAAGTCCACATCTTGGGATGTGGCAGGCTAGTGTACTGGAAAGCAAACACTCCCATGTGCAGCTAGAAAATGATCATCATTATTTGAGCTATCATGCAAATCCTGCGGGAAGAAAAAGGAGTAGAAAATGTTTTTGTATGTGAATATGTAGAATATGGGCTATAAGATACATTTTCAATTTTTCTTTATAAGCCAGCATTGCTGCCTACATTTGCATTTGGATTCTGATCCTGCAAATATTCCTGACTAGAGAATTAGCATCTCCAAAGACAGTTCATAGCAATAATTACCAGGCACGGCGCGTGATGATGCCACACAATGAAGCATCCTGCAGAGATCCCTGTGTCACTGCCAACCCGCAGCAGCGAGTCCCTGCGCGCAGGCGGAGGCTGAGGTGCTGGGCTGCCCGTAAGCTGGAGCTGTCCCTTGGGGATGGGTGGCTTTGCATCGGCATCTCAGCATCCCAGCTCTTGTGTTGGTGCACAAGGAACCAGCTCGCACAGCCCAGAGGGTGGGCATGACCTTGGTACTCAGAAATGATCTATAGAGCCACCAAAATCAAACCACAGACCGAAGCCCAGATTTCAGTCTAAGAATGTGACCCTGCTGGGGAGAAAACACCTCTCTGCCTACCTTGTAGTAGCCATTGCTTGATGGTTAACAGAGGTAGTATCAGAGGAGAGCAGGGTGGTTTGCGGATTTAACACAGGCTGGTACCTTGTCTTAAATCTCAGGGAGAAGGAGGGATGGGTGTCTTTGTTTTGACTTGGCCATTCAAGGTGACAGAAGTGCTTTGTCTTCATCTGCCTCTGAACTGGTTAGTCTCTTCAGCCAGTGAAAGAAAAACAAAAGACAGCATTGCACAAATGTTTTCACTTATGAATTGACTCTTCTCTGTTAAGTTGCAGCCCTGTTTGGCCCCCGCTGCTCCAATAAACACCTGAATTTCTTTCAGGATGGTAAGCTGACTGAGATATGCACCCCTACCTTGACCTAGGTGTTTCCAGAGCTGACATCTAAATTACTTGTAAAAACAAATTTAATTTTGATATGACATGCTAGATTTTGGTGCCTATAACTGTTTTCTTGTTTGTTCCCAAAATGGCAACCACTTGTTTTCACTGTTGCATTGCATTAATAAATGGTCCCTTGAATGTCCTCCATGTCCGGTACCCAGTGCTGTGACCTTATATGCCATATCATCGAGCTGATCCAATTAGCTGCATTTTTAAAAAATTCCTGCTTCACAGTGACCTGATTTCCAGCTATTTCTCAGGGCAATTTGTTTTGTATTGAGGCAGAATTTTGTCCTTCAGTGGTCTGTCCAGAAGTCCCCAAATTAGCTGATTTTACTCTGTCCATGAGGGCAGTTTGCAGTAGTAGGAGAACATGATAATTTCCTTGGTTTGCAACCCTGCCATTCAAACACTGAAATGGCCCAACGTGCCTGCAAGCAGTCGCTCTACTAACTCTGCAGATTTCAGTCAGCTTGGGAAATGGTCTGTTTTTGTTGTTGTTCGTTCTTTTTTTTTCTTTTATTTTCTTTTGTTTAAGTCTATAGTTCTTTCTTCTTTGGGTAGTTTTAAGCAGCAGGGTAACATTTAAATGCAAAGCTTTTGGCTCCACTGAGTCCAATTACAAATACGAAACATCAACCAAGTAGTCCTTTAGAAACAAATTAATGGCAGAACACTTAGGAATCCATACTCTGATTGCGGTCTGGTCAGACACTTTGCTCCAGCCAGGGCTGTAGCTGTGCCGTTACCCTGGGTTTCCACACCACTGGGGACGGCTTCCAGCTCCTGGCACGCCTGCCCCACGGCTCTGCCCCACTCCTTCCTCTCCCTTCTCCTGGCTGTGGTGTGTAGACTTGTACCCCACGGTCACAGCTCTCTTTTAAGGATCTCTCGTGTGAGTTTGAACACAAGGAAGAGGCATAAACTCTTCTTGGGAGCAGAGCTGACCCTCTACTGAGCAGTCAGGCTCTTTGTTTTCTAAAACTCTTTAACTGAGGAAAACAAGGAGCCCCTTCTGCACTTCTGCTGAGAAGTTGAAACCTGTTTTTGAAGAGGTGTGCACAGTTCTAATGATAGTGTAGAGCCACAAAATATGCAATTAGTGCCATCCTGAATTGCATGATAGCTGCCTCTGGCAACTCAGCTCACTCTTCTGAAGCCTGAGCCTGGAACTGATTGTCTTTCCCTGGAAGATGAACCTTCTGTCTTTCCAGTTGTTCTGGAGTTGGTAGTCAGTTGTTTAAAACTTGTGTTCTAAGGGTCAAAAACATGTAACTTGTTGATTGCATATGACTGGGACTTAACAAAAAAAAAAAAGGCAGCTGGAAAAATTGAATTTTTTTTTTTTTTTTTTTTAAAAGTGGTGTTACATTTTAAAATCCTAAAATTGACAAACTTAACTTTAGGGACCCAAGCCACATGCTTGGAGCACCTGCTGTTGGCTGTATTAATAATGTGACCTCCTGACTCAAAAAGTAATGTTCAAAGATTGCCTGGGTCTCATGCTTTCCGTCTGGCTCTTTCGTTAATTTTACCTCGAGGGCTGAGTCCTGGAGCTTTCCCTCATTAGAGCTGCAGGATTGCAGAGGGCAGAACTGGGGAGTGTAGAGCAAGTGGTGGTCCTCAGAGCTTTGCTGCATGAGACCTTTTGGTGTTACTGCGTTCAGCTGTGCACATCTGTTCAGCCTGTTTAATATCAGTGCCTTGGAACCTGGGTCTCTTTCTTCTTGACCCCAGGCATGGAAACTGTTCTCTTTTTCTAGCAAATCATGAACTGCTGGCCTGTCAGCTAAGTGTGCAAGGAGAGACCTTCGCAAATATTTGTTGTTTACCTGAGATATAATAAGGTCCTTTGTGTCACTTCTTGCAGGAAGGGGAATTTCTGAGCCAGTCGGCTACAACATCTGCTTCAAAGCCATAGCTAGCACACATTTTAAAAATGGCTCAATATGTATTTACACAATAGATTGTTTGTGTTAATTAGAGTTTATTCCACCACTGATATGCATGCATAACTCCCATTAATAGCAGCAGCAGCTATACATTCTCTTAAGGAGAACAGAGCTCCTAATTAGATCTCCAGGTTTTTAAGATATCTTTGTACAGCTTTTATTGCAAAGAATAAAGTGCTGTATGTTTGCCTGGTAGCTATTCTAATATAATTTTTTTTTTTTTTTTCCCCCTCAGCCTCCCTTTTGCAATAACGTGAGCTGGTCCCATCCTGGGACATATGCAGGGCAGGAAGCCCTGCTGCAGGGAACTTACCCTTCAGGCACAAGGAACAGCAACTGCGTGCCCAGAGAAATGAGCGTACTAGCTGGCAAAAAAGCTAGTCTGGCTGTAGAATAGCTGCTATCATCAGAATAAAGCCTACCCAGGTGGTCAGTCCTGGGGACAGAGCTTGGTCTGTGTTCTGGGTGCCCACCTGAGGCACACAGCTCGGTTGCCCTGTCCCAGTGCAGCCCCTCTCCTTCTCCGGAGCCCAGGGCAGCGGGGCCTGAGCAAGGCTCTGGTTTGCGGAGCAGCAGAACTGCATGGCAGGGAGGAGAAGCACAAAGGGACCACGCAACCCTGTCACACAGCCCAAAATTTGAGACTTGTGTCAGCACTTCACATTAGTATCTGACTTTGACAAACATGTGGTTGACTTTGCTGTCTCCCAACTGGGCAGTTGTTTTCAGGATTTCAGGTTTTACAGAGCTGAAAAAGTTTGCAGAATTCCCATTAAAACTTTTCAAAGTACACGTTCAGCAGGATGCAATGGGAGTGCACCATATGACATTTCTTTTGGGATTTGAAGAAAAGATACTGAACATTTTTTATTGTGCCAAGTTAAAAAAAAAAAATCTCTTGATCTGAGTGTGTTCCAAATATAGTAGGTTTTTTTTTTTCCATCTGATGAAAACTGGAAACAGAGGCTTATAAAGAAAATACTGATAAGAGTCCCAGCTAAGGAAGGAATGGCAAGCAGTGCTCTAAAGCACGTAAACAACCAACCTCTCTTAAATGGGTGTCTGAATTCCAATGGATTCTAATTATCTGCTAAGACAGATAGGTACAAAAAAACTACCGATATAAAGGAACTCTGGACTAAAAATATATATGCTGTAATTTCAGGAAGTTCTAGCTTCTGCTGGTGGCAGGTACTGAGTAAAAGATAAGGTAGAAAGTAATGAGCTTTTGGTATTTGTGTCTGAAGTTTAGAAGAGATGTATTGTGAGTGAACAAAAGATGCACCATAAAGCAAACACTGCACTGAAATTGGTGGAAATGTAAAAAGCTGCAGGGTGCTGAAGAAGATGCAGTGTCTTCCAGGCAAGAGCAGTGTTCAACAAGAACATTTTAGAGCCACTGCTATTAGTAAGATGTAATATTTCAGGTTTTTAACATAGATTTTAATTAGCATTCTATAAAATTTAACCTCCTATTTCAATTTCCAGTCTTTTGAGAAGGAGACTTTATGGTAATTTATCTTCATCATGTATATTGTCTGCTATTTCCTGCATACTCCTACCAACAAAAATATGCTTCTCTCCTTTTTAATTCACATTCAGTTAGTGATAGAAGCAACAGAAGTTTGGAAGCTAACATTTTCTCCTTTATTAGCATAAATACAAAAAATTTAAAATTATAGATTTCATATTATGAATTTTATGTATTAAGACCAAATTAGGATCTCAAAGAGCTTCCCCTCTGCTGAACCATGGATAAAGCGTGCTCGCTCCTCATCCCTTTCCCGGCTGTGTTGTCATTGAGGCTGTGACATCACTCAGGATACTGAGGCTGTGCGAGCTGCTCCGGCTGTCGGTCCTCTCTGTGGCCCTACCAAGAGGAGCAGTGTTAGGCATGTGGTGTGTCCCGGGCCATCTGAGGCACCTGCAGCAGGCTCCCAGTTACCTCTGCGTTCCCAGTGAAGGGTGCTGTCAGGGCTGGAGTCTGACAGGATGGACCCTACCTATTGCAATTAGAATCACAATAAGGAAATGCACAGTTATGTCATCACTGAGTGAGCTGCCAGTCTTCATCCCAGCATGGGTAGGTAATGCATCAAACATTGGCAGTGTGCACCAGTCCATCTCTGCTGTTGGAAGGATTTATTGTTGTGGTGCTCCTGCCTGCTGTGCTCTCTGGCAGGGGAGTATTGGCTGATCTCAGCAGGGACCTGCTGGGTATGTGCTGGTGGAAAGACTCCCCTCCTAAGCCGCTGTCTCACCTGTAGCTACCTGGCTACCAGAAGGAGTTTTAGCACGGCAGCAGAGCACAGTGGTGCCCATCGCTCCATGCCGATCGCGAGGCAGCTCGTTGGGCTGCACCGAGTGATGCTCCCGATGCCCAGCAACCGCCTGCGTGGTGGGGCCTGCTGCTCTCCCCCATTTCACACACTGATGCATTTTAAACAAATCCATCAGTTCCTTGTGTCAGGATGCAGCGCTCTTCAAGGTGTTGATGCAGTCTGGAGGCTGTACTCAGCTGTCCACATAGACATTCGTTAGTCAAATCCACACCTTTGTGTAAAAGATCACAGTAACTTATTTGACAATATTACTTATGTGCAGGTTAGATCAAAACCTGGCTGCCAAAAGCTGAAAGCCAGTATAAAGACAGAGGTACTCTGGTTTATTACATCATTAAAAAAAAAAAATCTACGTTCTCCTCTAGCAGGGACTACAGGCTGGAGACTGACGGGCAAGAATGAAATAGCTGGGAGTAAATTTTATGTAGCTATTTTCTTTCTCCCTCAAATGTGAATACTTATGCAAAACACATTGCTGTAGATTCACTGACAATAAAGAGGGGATCATTATACAAGTGGTGGATTCTCAGGGGAACACTTCAGCCAAAACACACTCTGCAATAATTTCCCACATCTTAGTTGAATAAATTAATTTATGAATTTTCCATGAATATGTTCAGCCATTTCTCCCCTCATATATTTTATTGATCTCCATACACATTTAGCAACAAATAACAGAGCTGCTTTTCTATTTGCAGTAAAATAGTTTAGAGATGTTTATGTGGGCCTTGGGGTTCACAGTAAACAAATGCAGTTCAAACACTAGGGAGGCAGCAGAGAAATGTGAAGCTTGGCAGGAACCGGGGAGCTCTGCTAGGAGAGCTCAGCAAGGAGTCAAGGCATATCCAAACACACCACCGGTGAGATGGGTTCCCCAAAATCAGAGGGACCAGCCCCAAATTGTGGGACTGCTCCGAGTGAGTGAAGGAAGAGTGAGGATGCCAACAGACTCCTAGACTGTAGATCCAGTGGCAGAGTAGTCCAAAAACTTCATTATTGCTCCACAAGACAGCTTCTATGGCCACTCAGCCTCTCAGCATCAGTTAGTTTGGCTTAGGCAATGTCATTGAATCCAAAGTTGAGCTACTTCTGTGGGTTACTACAGTGAGTAAGCACACCATCACATGGAAAATATGGTATCTCCATCTTTTTCTTTAGGGAAAGGAAAAGCAGTTGTGTACAGTGATAAGGTGTTGAAAAGCACTTAGTATTGTCCTAATTTAATATTTAAAATGATGAGTTATTTCATCTTCCTCCCCCGACACCGAGCTGCCATGCCAGTCCTACAAATATGTACACAAACCAGCATCCCAGAGGAGGGTGGGACTATAACGTGGTTGATCGTAGGCGTGAGTTCACTCACGTGTGACTGCGCCGTTGTGATCTTCACGTTTAGCTCTCTCTCTTGCCCTGCGCATTCAGATCGTAGAGATAGCACTTTTACAGCTGTTTATTTTGAGCTTTTTGGCTGTAATTTTTACCAGTCATAAGGAAAGCTGAGGAGAAACTTGCCTTGCTATTTCCAAGTGTAAAGCTTTTTCTTTCTTAACTGCACATAATAACAGGCTTGATACAGGTCTTACCGTCCTAAAGGTGGTATTTGAAGTATAATTGCTAATGATTAGATACATAATTTTCATTTATTATGCATAATAAAATATGTAACTAACTGATGTTCTCGAAGGGATTAAATGATCAGCTCCAGCTGCAGGAAGAAGATTTATGCCTGTGTTCTCAATAACTTATTGACTCTCAGAGTATGCTGCAGAAAGAGTCGTTGCCTTCAGGACTGTGCGCTCAGAGCACATTCTCTTTCCTGTTTTCTCCTTCTGATGTGCTTTCTCTTGTGTTTGTGTTCTGTCCAAACATCATGGAGGAAGCCAGTGTATTTATGGAGCAAACAGATGCAAAATAGGTATTTCTATTCCCTTCCATCTTGCCAAGGAATTGGTGTACAGCACAAGCTAAGCTTGCACGTGCTTGTGTGTGGCCGTGCATTTTCTAAATCTGAAGGGCAGAACATCACACAGAGCGTGTGGGCACCAGGGTGCATTGAAGTTCAGAATGGCCGGGAGATAATGTCAGCAGAATGGGATGTAGGCACAGGATAATGGTCTCCTGCTGCTAGATTAAAGCCTGGGCAAGGATGAGCCCTTTTAACAAAAACAAACAGAGGCAAAGCCAAGGTATTTGCAGTACTTTCAAAGCAGGAGGTATTTATCTGGTAAAAACATCCGATTCTGTTCTCTTGGCTCCCACTGTACCAAAATAACAGAAGATGCTGCTGTGATTTTCATGGGTGGCTGTTGCTAGATGAGCTCCAGTTGCCCACCGCATCCTTCCTGGGTAACACCACGGTCTTACGCTGTGCGTCCTTCGGCCTTTAGAAAAGTTGCACGTTTCAAAACACGTGTCACACTGTGTAAGCATGCTGGCCTGCTTTTAAATGAAAAATAATGAATCTGTAATAAAACTCAGACTTTTCATAGGGGTTTTGCAGCCCGACGTTTCCCGTTTGCCCTGGCTGGAGGCAGTCTCTGCAGGGAGCAGTGCCAGCCTCAGCGCTGCAGGTAAAGCCCTCAGATTCTGGTCTGGTAAAATCAGTGCTTGAAGAAGACAGTTAGTACTTTATTCCAGTTACTTAGTACTTTATTCCAGTTTCCACAACCACACTGCTGGGCACAGTCTGGGGAAAATATGCTTGGGGTAGAGACTGCAGAGGAGAACTACACAGGCACAAAGCTCTTAGAGGAAAGTCAGCGCTAAAATATACGTCATGCAAACAGCAAAGCTATGAATAGTCAGTACGTTATAAATCAGGGCTTTTTCACTAGCACGCTTCTGCAATATTAATTCTCCTGAGGTGTCTCATTCATCCAATACTGTACTTGTCCTGCTGTCCTAAATGGTTTGGATGTAGTAACTGTCAAGAGGTGCTGTAAATCCCATCTGCTAAGGTTTCAGGGAAGGGAAAGGAACGAGTAACAATATGCAGATAAAGGGAACCATACTGTGTTGCTTGCGGTTTAATCTTCGCTCTTCAGTTTTACAATTTTGTTGCGTTAACTGTTAAGGCAATATATAGTTATTGGAGTCATTTAAAATTTCCTCCTTGTTGAGAGAAGCTGATATTTTAAAGGACCAGTTCTCACTATTGTGGGGATTGATGTCTTTTCCTGGATGTTACTTAGACCAAGCCCATTGCTTGCAGTGGAAGTTGAGAGCTCCCAGCTCCTCAAAAGACCAAACTAATAAATCAGTAGTGGTAGGAGGTGATAGATGGCGTGGTCCCATGCCTGGTGATGCAGCGCAGGAAACACACGGGGTTCTGGAGGTTTGTATTTTCTTCCCAGCTTTGCCACTGATCTCTCAGGTAACCTGCAAGAAATTGTTTCAACTTTCCATGCTGCAGATTCCATATATTTAAGCAGGGAATAATAGCAATGCTTTATGATGCACATTTAGAAGTGCTGTGCAAAACTCTGTATAGGAAGTAGCTATTATTGTTGTTATCTGTAATAATAAAAACAACGGCATTTTCAATGGAGACTGAAGCTTTGCAATCTGTCCAGTGCCGTTACTGCTAAAAGCAATTTCTCATTTAATCCACAGCTGCTGCTTTTATATCTTGTCCTAATTCAGAATACATTCTTGCCTTTTTTTATTATTCTAGTGCAAGTTGGAGTTTCATGCGTGTACTTCTGGCAAAACCATCACAGTTCGGTGTGAAGGGCCCTGCCCCTGCCTTCCAGGACCTGAAAGTTCAAAGCACAAGGTTGAGAAGACTGGTGAGTTGAGCTGTTAATGGAATTACAGCAGATTAACTGGTTCCTGCTATGTTCTCAGAAGAACATGAGAAAGACATTTCTTAACTAGTAGACTTTATACGTAATGCTTTTTGAGAAAAAGCTAAGATACAACTAATCCTTTTCTAAATGGGTAGTGCTTTCAAACATCTCAACTGCTGCAAAACTAACACCCACTTGATAGAGTCTCATAGGGAAACTGAGTTCTGAGGGAAAATATTTTGAATTGAAATAGTGAATCATCAGAAAAGAAGACAGAAAATTAAAAAATACTGTTTGGTTCATTACTTTGTAAGCAAAAAAAAAAATCAGTAGCCACTGTGTTATTCACAAAGTCATTTCAGGTCACACATGTGTATTACATGGAATCTGAATAATAATTTTTCTTTGTTATTGACATGGTCATTAGAAGTCAAATATATATATATACATGTTTGTGTTTACATATGAAACTGGTTTCAACTACAAACTCATTGGAAATTGTTATATAAAGCTGGAGGCTGGAGTCCCAGCTTGGCCATTTTCCCCGCCCGCTCGGCAAGTTCTCTGTTGAGGTCTGAAAGCCCAGTGCGCTAATTCCCTCCCCCAGGTCTTTTCCAAGGAAATAAGTGCAAGCTGGCTCGGAGTGACCTCATCCAAAGGGAATTAGTTCTGGCAAAAGACACTGCCTAAAAGCAAAAGTCCAGCAGCAGAGCAAGCACCACAGCCAGATTCTAAGAGTTTTCCCCCTGCTATGGGAAAGCCATTTGGAAGGGAAAAGGGTTGTTACCTGCGGCTGTGGTTTTGTGACATGAGTGCAGATGTGCTGGTGAGAGCACCTGTGGCAAAGTGAATGGTAGCCTGTTTTTAAGTGCAGATATCTTTCTGCATAGCTATCAAACTTAGATGAAGTACTTTAAATGGCAAGGCTCTGAAATCAATATATAACTGTAATATTGCTTTACGTGGCTTTAATCTTTTGGTTACAGAATACCCACTGATAAACTGCCCTATTCATATTTTCTGTTTCTTGTAGTCAGGCACAAATATAGACTTTTCTTCTCATAAGCTGCTCCCTATATGCCCTCTTTGTTGCCCTTATCAGAAAGAGCATCAGATTAATAAATCTTCAGTGACATTTTAAGCTTACCATTTCATTCACACGAGAGAAAAAAAGATTCTAATAACCCTTATCTTGATAAATGCAATTTGACAGAGTGTATGCATGCTGAAACCCAGGCTTTTGTTTTGCTTGACTCAAAACTTTAACTCCAGTCAAGAAAGCATTAATTTAATGGATTGGGTGATCCGCAGAGCAACTTTCCTGAAGGCTTTTTCAAGAGGCTGAACTTGAGCTAACAGTACTCTTGCCATCACCCCTGGTGACAAGGATATTAAGTGCCTCAATTCTGCCATCTTCAGTGTGGCATGAAGAGAGTGCTCTGCCCCCTTGGAGGAACGTAGTCACCTGAGAAATAAGAGAGATCTTTGCCAGATGTGTAGGGAAACAGTGAAAACACTGAAGACAGTGGTCATCTCCTTCCTCAAGCGTATGCAAAGAAACTGCTGGTGAGCCTGGCTGTAGTGTCGTGAGAGCCTTGTGCAGGCACAGGGCTGATTGTATATGTACGTGTGGAAAAATAATAGCAGTACAATATTTTGCTTTATCACTGTCTGCTTCTTTTTGTGGTTAGGTGCTGAAATGCCCACAAAATGATTTGGTATTGAGAATCAAATAATCAATAGCAAAGGAGCTTTCTAACTTGCTTTATCTTAAATTTTCTCCTGGATCTTTGAATGTGCCAGTAACGTGCCTGTTAAAAACTTCCTTTCACTTACCTCCTCAGTCTCTTTTCTTCAGGAGCTCTCTCTTCAGTCTCAGACTGAATATTTCAGAGTCTGTCAGTCTTTTAACAAAGAGCTCCCAAGAGTTTCCATGAGAAAACACGAGTAAATCCAGTATAAATTTTACCCAGGTGCATTTTTAGCAGCATCTGAAGATAAATTCGATACTGTGTGTGTCTGCCCTTTACAGCCTGGAAGCCAGCCAGCTTTCCTCAGGTTTATGGGAGAATTATGAATTCTAATTGCTGACCACAAAAAATTTCCATAGCACTGCCTTTTGTAAGAGTCCTTTATTTGCTCAACAAGTGGTGTCGCCTGGCTTTGGAGAAATAAGCCCTGACTGGTATCTGAGGTGACGTGTGTGAGGTGTACAAGGCAATCACATGGTGGAGCATGGCAGTCTCCTCAAGCCTGGTCATGGCAGCACTCGAGTGATCTCCCCTTCACCAAAATCTCCAGACCTGTCAGTCTGTAGCTTCCGACTAGCATTTTGATTACTTGTTACCTTAGTGTTTGTCTGGTCTTCACACAAAATTGCTTTATTTTCCTCATATAGTACTATAGTATCGTTACTATTGCTGAATTGGTATAAAATTTGTAGTTCGATTTCTCATATAAAAATTGTATAAAATAATTATGTAGGCAGTTGGGACTCTGTTTCTGCTCCCTATTATGTTGCCAGGTTTGTGAAATCCATTCAAATGCAGCATAATCTTAAGTAGAAAACGATAGAGAGCTAAACCTCATGCCTCATACAGACATGGCAGTGGAAAAATACTAAGGAGAATTACAGTGAAAATGCTTCCAGCAAAATGGAAATGCAGCTCTTAGGGCTTCCACATAAACTTTTTAATGCCTATTATACAAAAAGGTTAAATGTATGTGGTTGTGAACGTCCAAATTGAAGACAGTTTGCATTAATCTCTACACATGCGTTCAATCATACTCAAATATTATTCTATAATAAATTACTTTCCGAAATTAAAAATGTAAAAGAACATTTAATTTCCAGAGTACTGTAATTCCAAATGTCATGACCTTTTTTTATACGCTAGTGAATAAAATTGGCAGCAGCATCAAAGAAAAGCAATCTAAGTGTATGTGCTCGGGGGTAACAATTGACTGCTGTGTCTGAGTTGTATTCCTTCCTCCTCCCTGGGCTCCTTCAAAACCACCTCTGCTTTGAGGATGAAAATCAAGACTAATAATCATGTTAAAAATTTGAATTCCTTTTATAGTTCTAACTGGTACTATGGAGACGTTAATAAAATAACACAAATGCTAGCAAATAAAACTACACCGGAATTATTATCTTTAATGGCAAAGAAGACAATATAATCTTTCTACCATAAAGTTAAATCTTTGAAGAGATGTCAGGATCATGTTCTTCATTTTCTTAAATTGAATGTGGGGTCAGAGTCTGAGAGGTAGAAAAAGGAACTCCATGAGGGTACTGATGGAAGATTTCAGAAAAGATGACAAACACTAATGCTTTTCGTCTTTTCTTTCTGAGGCCCATTTAGATTCCTTTGGTTTATCAAAACACTTGTTATGCTTCATTATTCACAGCAGTATCCCAGTTTTACAATATGCTTTCATGATAGCCACTGATTTTCAACTCGTCTACCCAGAGACAAAGGTTGAGCAGTTAGCTGCCCTGAGGTTAGCTGCCCTTTCAGAGCATGTGTGCCCTTTTATCTAACACTGAAATGAATAAGGCTATAATTTCAACAAAAGAAAAGGACTGGTAACTGACTCTTAATGGCACCTAAGTGACTGAAGTTGTTCAAGACACAAAGTCCTGTCTGCTGGTGGTTTTCAGATACTTCTTTGCAAAAGCTCTGCACTATGAACTAGAGTTCTCATCAGGTGTAACTTACTTTGACACTAGCGGAAGTTTCTAAAACCACTACATAAACAAAGGGCTTCAGATGAGAACCAAACGGTTTTAGTTCTTCAGGCAAGAAGAAGAGATTTTTTCCTTGAATGAGTGGTGCATCCTATCGAAAAGGCAACATTGTGCAATGATTGCGGGATCTCTCGGCAAACATGAATCTGTAGTTGCCATAATGTGGTTCTGTCTGCATCCTCCATTCCTGTGTGACTCCTCTTTTAACCTGTGTCAGCCCTGTAGTATCTTGGCCAGGATAGTAAATGCTTAATAGCATGTCAGGGCTCTTTCTGACAGTACCCCCCTTTTTGTGTGTTTTCTAAGAAGCTCAGTGCTATACTCTCAGCATCCTCGTCTTCATTTGTTGCCATCGGGGTTGCAGAGCCACTGGAGCATGAACAGATGCAGTAATTCAAAGTAGGTTTATCCCTATCTATGCGTTGTATCTTTTTGACCTTGCAGAAATGCCCAAGGGAACTTCTAAGAAAATGCTGTTATCTTGGTAAGGGAAATGTAAGGTCAATAAACAGAAGGAAATATATTCAATTATACTGAGTGTTGTTTAAGTTTCTAAAGGGAGCCAAGAGAACATTTTTAAGCTACAGAAATAGGTCTTGGCAAGCTCGATTAAGAGTCTACCTTGTTTACGGTATAGTTTAGGATATGAATTGTAGCATTTAACTACCAGACCTCTTGGGTGTGATGGATGAGAAGGTCCAATGTTCCATTCCTTTATAGAAGAGTGCTCAGTGCATTAAGTTCATTCAAAGAAATCACAGTCTTGTTTCCCAAATGAGCTGTATCATTTCTTGTGCCTGAATGACTGACAACTAAAAGAATTTGAAGTCTTGGAACTAAGTTTTTCTTTGAAATCCACTTTCAGCAAATATTTCAGTTTCAAATTGCTATTCACAAGTTTTCATGACTGCAGAGCACATAATTTTAAAGTTTATGAATATGAAATATGAGTCATGAACATGGTTGAGTTGAAATTGATTCCTGGGTGTGATTTGCCAGGAATTTTTTTCCTTTTGTGGCTTTAACTTTGGAAAAGGACTTCTTTTGACACTAAATTTCCAGGTAGATTTTTTAAATGACCTATTTGAATCTCAAACTCTGAGAATGGTAAAACAAAAACATTCTAAAGTTAAGAGTACCAAGAGTTTCAAAGCTTTAGTATATCTCATTAAAATAGTGGGGGGTTTCTTCTTATTTTACAGAGAAGTAATATTTGTTCAAACCAAAGAGTACCTTTCAGGGCAGGTATAAGGCCGTCGAACACAGTGATGTGTGTTCCAGACACTGGCATGCTCCTTCTCTAGACTTTATCAGTAAAGAGTAGGATTATTAGCTCTAAACTATGCAGGATCTGATATTTTTGCTCCAAAATTTTCTGTATGAATAATGCAATTTAGTTTTTTAATTTGTTACATGATGAAATTACCTTACACAAGTAAATCTGAGTTACATGGTATCTGTAATTAATAATTATAATAATTATTACTGTTATTTTGCTTGCAAGCTTTTTACACAAGGAGATCAGTCTTTATTATCCCTTTCCTGAAAGCATGAAAGGTGGACTTTTTAAATTTCTGATAGATACTACATCTGAGTAGTGAAGTGCCTGCACCCAATTAGTGTTTGATTAGAAGAAATTGAGAAGCAGGCAAGAT
The DNA here is from genome assembly GCA_009806455.1 of Tetrax tetrax. Classification (NCBI taxonomy): domain Eukaryota; kingdom Metazoa; phylum Chordata; class Aves; order Otidiformes; family Otididae; genus Tetrax; species Tetrax tetrax. The sequence continues at coordinate 91,360 of WHYT01016570.1, read as the reverse complement.
CCGATATGTTTGCTCTTCATGGATGGCCGTCACCATTACCCACTCCTATCAGAAGCAAAAGAAAATAGCTTCAGGACTGAGGCAGCAAAGTCAAGTTTCTGCTAGGGTCAGAAGAAAGAGCAAAGTAATGGTGGGTGGGGATGTTTTCTTCTGCTGCTTGACCTCACATCATTATCCTTTTATGCACCAGAGAAAAGCACGAGCTTATGGGGGAAAGGCTGCACGTTCTACATGTACATTTTTTTCATGGGAAAACTTGGATTTTTGTAGGAGTGTTATGTTAAATGGAATGTGCAATCTGAGAGCCTAATGAATAAAATGTTCATGTGATGAGAAGGAATAGAGAAAAAAAAAGCTAATAATGTGAATGAGAACATGTTAATATATATACAAAGGTTAGTTTTTCCTGATACGTTTTTTATATTCCTGCACCACATAACTCTGACATCTTCTCCTGTGTCTATGAAGGAGGTGTATTTTAGCAGTACTCACATGCAGAGCTAACCTTGGAATAGCTCAGGAAGGACCCGTTAAACACAAATCCTTTTGCTGTAACTCAGAAAGATGGTGATGTCCTTACGAGAGGTTTGATTGAGAGGCCACTGGGCCCAATTCTTTGCTGAAGGAAATATTGATGTGTTGTGTGGTCAATACTTAACCACGTCCACAAACTACAGAGAATTTCTTAGCAAAGCTTGGTGTTTGTAACTCCGTACGTGTCTGTTCAGTACATATAAGGCTCTTTCTAGTCCATTTTGAATATCTTATCATCCTCAAGCATTCATAACTGAGCGATAGAAGTTGCTGAATGGGAAAAATTAAAACTGTTGCTATTTATATCACGCTGAAATTATATCACTTACATTCCCATCAAATCATACATCATCTTTGCATTGATTTCTAAGCTAGCTACATATAGCAAGGTGATCAATAGTAGTTACTGCTCCCCTTCAAATTCAGTGAAACATCTTTAATCAGTGTAATTTAACCTCAAAAACATCCACAATTTTTGTAATGACTTTGCTGTATTGCAGAAGTGAGGTGGAAAGAATTTCCATGGTGTACAATTAAGAAGTCATCATGCAGAACAGTTTCAGGTACTGCAAAACCCTTGCAGATAAATCACTTGCAGAATCTTCTAGGTTTTTGTTAGCAAATTAGGACAGATCTTGTAAGGCTTTATGATAAGCAGCTATCGCACTTTGAAAGTACGGTACTCCACCAAAGGCAAGGAGATGTCCTGAATCATGTAGATCAACTCGGACACCAAATTATTTTATAAGGCTTCCTTTTAAATATTTTCCTGAAAGCAACAAGAATGTAGAAGGAAAGGGCACAGTGTAACCTTGTGTGCAAAGTATTGTCCCATTCTATCTCAAAATCAGATGCTATACCTACTTTGAGGTGAAAAGAATTGCTAGCTTTCATAGAGATTGCATGCGTCCAGGATTCACTGTGAAGACCTCCTGTAATGCTGAGTTTATTCAGCTTTTAATACTCCTTTTTTTGAGGAAAAGTTAAGGCTTGGTATCTGCGTTCCAAAGTTAGCCAACAACTATTGGGGAAAAAAAGAAAGTAAAGAATGTAGAATGTAGCCATCAATAAACAAAAGACAGTAGTCATGCGAGGAAGAGAAATGGGAGCAAGATACTACACATAGATTTAAAGTAAACACACATACTATTGTTTTGAACCTATGTGTATTTCTAACTTCTAGCAAATAATTCTCAATAATTTCTTTTTGAGAAAAAAGAATTTGAGAATTTTGAGCTGCATTTTTTCCTGTAGCGTTAGCTCAAAATATGTAATTTTTGGCTGTTTTCATTGCTTGAAATTCAAAAAACCTAAATGACTTAATTATCAATTCAAAACCAAATTTGTGCCGTGAGTTGAGTCTTGTCAGTGCAAACACTTGTACTCAGGAGTTGCTACTTGAGTAAGTAGGTCCGTTGTCTTTGGTGAATGAAGTAATCTGACTGCATTTAAGGATATCAATATTTATAATACAAGGCCTTTAGCTATTTATAGAATTTATATGGTATTTTTCCTGTTTGCAACTACAGCTGGCTGTGACTCTGTAATTAGCCAACACATAATGTGAATTGTAAACTTTACAATTGACAAAACAATTCTAAATTTCTTTTTCACAAATATGTGAGCATCATCTTTATGATGTTGGCGTGAACAGTCATAATAGTACAGTTCAAGGGCTCAAAACTTCACAAAGAAAGAACATAAAGAGATTTCAGACATCATATCAAAAATCGCTTTCCAGTTTGAGCAAATACTATTGGATTTTTTACTATCATTCGTTCTGCATGTGAGGTTTTGGATTATATGTGCAAAGCATCTATACAACAGAAATGAAATGCATATTTTCAGACTGCATTTTCCATCATAGCTGTGTTGTACAGAAGAATTGCCTGCCCAAAAAGCTTTGTTAGGCTTGAAGAGTAAATTCAGATTTGAACCTCTGATACCCAAATGCTTTTTCACTAAAGAATATAAATTGAAATATTTTTTTTGTACTTTCAACAATTATACAGAGGAAGCACTTGGGTGTATATATAAAGCCTATTTTGACATGAACTTGAGAAAGAATTGTCCCCCGTAGAAGTTGTTTTGCATTTTGGTCTGACTGCAGTGTGTTGGAGCTCGGCACGGAAGCGTTGATCGTAGCAGACCCCGGACAGATAACAAGTTAGGGACGATATCATCCATTGACTAGCTGTCACTTCTTCAGCATGATCTTTCTTGGAGTTGATCAAATTACAGCAGGTGCCAAAATATAACAGGCAACTTCTGCTTTAGAGGCAAAAAATGCCAGAAAAGAGGAAAAGGCAGCACTAGAAGCAGCATACTGTGTGTTTTGTTGCTTTCAGGTACTTGCTGAAACGATGTTGACTGCAGTAGCAACATCACTGCCAGCAGGATTTGCACTTTTAGTAAATGCATCTCTTCAATGAGGTAACATGCCGATAGAATAATATTGAGCCAGAATTCCTGTCATAATTTTTTGAGGTTGAACCAGGACATGAGACATAACTCTTCATCGTCGCTAAATAAAGACTAATCCCAGACGGCAGCGGGAGACAGGAACAGCATTAAAATAACTGTGTCATGGTGTAATTATATTAAAAACAGTAGGATTTTTTTTTTTTTAATCCTCTTGAAATCTTATGAAAGAAAACTTTTAAGGTTGTGCTACTTCTCTGGCAGCTCTCTGTGGCTGAGGTCTTTATATTTTCATAAGCATTTACAGGTGTAGTGTTACCTCAAGCTGATCAATGGATATGGGTTTTGCCCCTTGTCTCAGGAGTGGTTGCCACCTAAAATGGAAATATTATAAACAAATTGATTTGGTGGGTCTCATGCACACAGCCAGTAGCTGTGGATTGCTTGCTTCTACATCAGATTTAATACGGAGACTCCACCGTTGCAGCAGGGAAGGTCTGCTCCAGCGTGGGCCATGCCTGGAGCTGTGGAGGAGGGAGTTGGGCCAGCACTGGAGGAGGCTGCTGTTCAGGGGTAGCTGGCAAGCCCAAAGTTCAGCAGTCACGCAGCTGGTGCGAGCTAGAGATGAGGTGATACTTGAGTGTGGACACCCCACGTGAGGCACGCAGCTCAGCAAACCCAAATCTCACCTAGGTTTGGGTGCCAAGGGCGGGGTAGGCTTAACCTGCATCACGCACCCTGCAGATAACGTCCCGCTCTGATGTGCAAAGGATACAAACGCCACCAGGATGTATAAACCCACAAACCACGTAAGAGCGTACTTCGCTCGATGGCAATCGGAGTTTCATGGACACTTATTAAACAAAATGGTAAAATGGCTATTGATTTTTTTTTTTTTTTTTTTTTACCATAAAGAAAAGGTTAGAAAAATTACAGACAAAGTAAACACTTAGCACCAGCAAGTAACAATAATTTTCAGACTAGAAGTAATTTGATTTTGGTTTGCCAAAAGAAAACTATTGAAGTGGCACACTGCGTTAATAGAAACACTGTCTAGGAACAGCAGGTGTTTGTGCACTGATAATGATAATTACAGCACTAAAATCTCTCTCATCATAAACAAAAACAAATAAGTAAGTCTGGTTGCTTATAGGTTTTTCTCATGGATATTGATTTTTGGATTTTGGGGAACATTTCCCTAACATTTAATACAAGAAAAAGTTTGTAAAATCTCTAGAAACCTGACAGTTAAAGTGCTTATCAGTGCAATCTTAAGCTAAAACATTGCTAGTGTTAGGAAAAACCCCAAACCTTTTCAACAAAATATAGGAAAAAATAAGATTTTTGAAATTTAAAATACATCTTTTCTGATTTTTATTTCCTTTGGTATCTTAAGGACTAAATTCCATCTTTGGTTACTCTAGTATAAATCGGGAAAAATTCCATCAACAATGTTGAGCCTATGGCCTTTGCTAAAGTTATTCTGAGTCTGTAATGGTATAAATTAATATAAACTGGAACGTAATTGATTGTTCCAGAGAGTTTCTTTCTATGCACTTCTTAGTATTGTGTCACATTAGTTTTGAATTTATCTGTTTTTAATTCCCTCTTTATTAGTGTAGAAGAATGGAGATGGTATTTGAGATATCACCACCTCATTCTAAATATATAGGCTTACATATTTTACAGCTTTCACTGTCCCAACAGGGAGATTTGTACATTCATTTTCTTCTGAAGAATAACATCTTTTTCTAATTCCATTTAATGGACTGTTTATAAATAAAAAAAAAACAAACCCATTATCTGCTTCCTGTAAAGCAAGCATCTTTCTTTAGAGATGCACTAGAATGAGAATAAGGATCTGCATTTGTGAGTTATTAAAATCCGAACAATTTGGCTCTGGTCCATCTCAGTCAGACAAGAGTCCATCATCCACAGAGAAAACACTGACTAAAATATCCCGCAACACAAAAAATAAATGTCAGTATTAGAGAAACTTCCAGGCAACTGGCATGGGATCTTTCTGTCCCTAATGTTAAAACATACATGTATCTATTCAGTTAATTTTTCAGATCCAGACTGAAACTCTGAAGACTAGGACTGGTCACTCAAAATTGCAGTTTAACCTTCCCTGCAGCTTCCCCTCTCTGCAGATCTCCTTGGGACTGGCTTGGACAGTCGGATCTGTATCTGGAGCCGAATTACAAAGCCTTACCTCCCTACAAGCACTCAGGCATGCCTTTGTAATATTTCCAATTAATAGTAACATAGAAAGTGGATAAGCTTATGTCAAAGCAATCTGTGTACTGTAAGATGATTTTCCAACTTAGTTTTAATTACAATTTTCTAATAGAGTGTTCCACTAAGTGAAGCAGAATTTCCTGACTAATTGTTTCCTTTATGAGAATATACTTTATGCAATGATATCGCTATATTCTTGGATTTAATAAATTCTGGACTTGGCTTCATCTTTCCTGTCTAAAGGTAATTTTACATATCATCATGTCCTGTTTCTCAGTTTGTTTATGATGATAGTCAGGGCCTAGGAGTTATCAGGCACAGACAACAGGCAGATTCTCCTATTGTCTAAATTGTAAGTATGGTCTATGACAGCAAGTACTCCCTTATCAGGCAATCCCTGTCAATAGGAAAATGAAAACCAAGTAAAATAAAATCATGTCACAGTCATTTCAGACAGCGAATTGCATGTTACAAATGCCTCATTGATCCTTCACGATTGAAATTCAGGTTTAGGCTTTCAGTTCTCAAAAGGGTTGTAAATATTCTTGCAAAAAAAAAAAAAAAAAGGTAGAAGAGATGATCTTTTGAAAAACACAGTTCCCTGAGCATTTTAGTTGAGATAACCAAAATTAGGCTTCATTTGGAACTGTGAAGTGAGGAAAAAAATATATCTCCTTGTCTGCAATGTGATTTTCCAAGCAACTATGGTGTATGGTTGTTGATCTCTGTAATATCTTGCTGTGAAAAAGGAACACCTCAGTATTTCTCAAGCATAATAAATCTTCTGTTAAGGTACAATATTCAGATGTGGTTAACAAAATAGTTATATATAGAAGATGCCTCAATGTGTTGTGCGGTTTTCACAAAGGGATTAATTAGCTTCTGTTTGAGGGATGTTTAGGTGAAGGTGGAACCCAGGAAACGCCAGAAACAGCTTTGTCTACAGAAGTCCTGGTGCTGAGGTACCAGTATGGCACTGCTCCTGGTAAGAGCTTAAGGGCCTGAAAAATATTGACGTAACAGGGAAGCTCTGCAGATCTTGAGTTTGGAAGCATTGGGAGAAGTATCTCATAGATGAAGCATCTTATCTCTAAATTACATTGTTGGTGGGCAGCAAAGAACTACCTTGGGAAAACTGCTAAAAGCACAAAACTAAAGAGTGTTATAAAGTATGCATCGTGCTTCCCTTTCATTTTATTTATTAACAGTACCATTCTGGACATTTTACATGAAAAATATTTCATACCAATCTTCACCTTGTATGTTTAAGATTGTTAAATGACGCTTATATATGACTTACTTTCCTGGATTTAGTAAAAGCCCATAAGCAAACAATAAATTCTCAACTAAAAAAAAAAAAACAGATCAGATTTTTTTAAAGCACAGTTTATTAGTGAATATAATTTTTAAGTGTTTTAATTTTTTTGAATGTTTGAGGAAGAAAGACATGGTGGCTACTATATAGTATATATGGTAGTGTATATTTGAGAATGCTGTTACTCAGAAGGCAATGAATAATTAAAATAGATTTTTCAATAAAGAAGCAAGTGGGAGGAAGTGTTATCTGTTCAGTTTTACATTTTTATGAAAAGAAGTCAAGTTGGTTGCAAAAATACTGGACAGTATTTCATATTTCTTTTAAAAAAGTTCCTTTTTTATTTTCCGTTGGATGTCCTTGAGAACTGGAGCAATGGGAAGAAGTTCATTAACACAAAGTGTGTAATTATACACTTGGGGTCTTAATAATACGAACATCTGCTTTAGCCTAAGAGCAATTTGGTTAAAAATTTCTAAACGAGAAAATGACCTTAGTGTGCTAGCTGGTCACAGAATAACTGTGAGCAACTATGAGCTGTGAAAAAGACGTAAATAATCCTCAGGTATGTGAGGACAGGCGTTTCCAGAAATATTGGTAAGACTTTACAGGGCATTGGTAAGACATTGGCTGGAGTCTTTTGTATGTTTGGATCAGCAATGTTATCAGAGGTTATTTCAAGCTGGAATATGAGAAAGTGTGAGGTTTTTCTTTACCTCAGTCGAGAGCTAAGCTACTTCTGTCACTGACTTCTTTGTGCTTGGTACAAAGATTAAGTAAAAAGTTCCATCTCCTAAAAGTCAATGCTACAGCACTGTTGAAAAAACGTGTTGGAGACATTGGCCTGGTATAGGTATTTAAATGATAGTAGAAATATAGCTTTAAGGCAATTCTTTCAGTATGCATTAAATCAAAAAGAATGTATTTTTGCACATAATTTTATAGATTTTCTTTTTTTTTTTTTTTAGTTTTATAGTTTAGTCTTTATAGTCTTTATAGTTTAGGGTGTAAAAATGAATGAGGAATTTGAGGAAGGGGAAAAGACATGTTACTTGTAAGAGATTTGGAAAATGTGAGCTCATGGCAGCTTTTCACACTGTTGAGGTTCTTCTGTTGCAAAAGCAACCATGCAAACATGTCCGCTTATGTACCCAGACTGACTGACTTTCTGTCTTTTTTTTCTCATTGTCTTTTTTAAGATCTGCCTGTTAAACATCACTAGATTCTATTTTTTCATTACCAACACTACCATAGTAAAGGGAATTGAGGAGTTTTTGTTCTTGGGCTGCTGTAGTTTCCATCAGAGTTCAGCAAGGCTGTACAAAGGTGTTACTGCCGAGTCTTGGGGCACAAGGCATTTGGCTATGTTCTTGTGACAAAGAATTCATGAAACAGAATTTATGTGGTACTTTAGGGAAGCAGCTGATTAACTGCAGCCCTCAATAAAGGAAAGATGCTGTGTGCAATTGAAGTATGGGTATAAAAGAATGACAATAAAGAAGATGCAAGTGGAAACAATATATTAAGCTTCTGAGAAGCAGATTCATTGGCAGGTCCTTTGCATTTCAAAAGGAATTTGGAACCTGCTGATATGCGGTCATACTATTTCATGTTGCACAACATTGCCATTAAGAATAAGGGTTCAGAAATAGACAACTCCTCCTGACCTTGGGAAACTGAATTACATTAAAGCAGTTTGTTTTAAGCAAGCCTGGACTTGTGTGTCACGCTTTAAGAACTAGTAAAGACCACAGAGAGCTCCTACATTTAACTTACTATAAAGAGAGATTATTTTCTGATTTTATGGCAAAAAGCTACCAGGTTTCAAATACATTTATGTTTGGTTGGTTGATTTGGGATATTTTTTATTAGCAAACGTTGCAGGAAGTGATTATTTTTGTAAATATTTACACCTTAAGTTTGTAAATAATCCCCAATAATATTCTAGTTTTTATTGGAATTCCAATTTCTATAATTGGAAATTTTGCAAAAAAAACCAGGAGGAGTTTGAGGTTGCTCAGTACAATGTATGTTTACAGGGTGATTGGAAGTGACTGAGGGTTGGTGCGTTTTTTCTTTGCTCTGTAGTTTTCACAAGATTCTGCTACACGCAATCTAAAGGTTTATCTTCAAGGCTGTTCTGATTATTTAGTAACCTCAGAAAGTGTTATAGCGTACCCACTGGAAAACCTGAAATGTGTCTTCTGTACCAGCCCTTTGTGGTAGGATTGCTGTGTAGATTTGAGTGTTGTCTGCCCAACTCTTTTGCTAATGGTGAAGACAGTGCTTTTCTGGCAACACTGCTAGTTCAAAATACTGTTTAATTTCTCCTGGTGATTCAAATATATGAATAGGCATTGCATGTTTTATATTTTGGACTACTGGAATCCCTAAGACAGGCGTTGCATGAATTTAGATGGAAAAGCAGTTATTTTTCAAGTAAATAGTCAAGAGGGAAGTTCAGAAGCTTATTTAATTGGTATGGCAAGGGATTGAGAGTAGCAAGAAAGTTTTTAGTAATGAAGCAATAGAATTATAGTTATCATTTCATTGCCTAATGTCTATCCTAACGGAGAATTAACAAATTGGTGCAATCTTTCATAAAAAGATTGCAAATATTATATACTATTATATGCAAATATTATATACTATTATACAGCAGCTTCATCTTCTAGATGACAGCAAGACAAATTTCAGCACGCTCGGTGACAGACTGTTTTCCTTGGCAACGTTTTGACCGGTCTATTTTCTTACCCTAATTCAGATGCGAGAGAATACCAGTCTCCAAGCTCTTCACAGTCTTAAAGTAATTGCCGTTTGTTTTTGTCCTTCACCCCTTTGCTCTTCTGAAAACAGATTGTATTCCACAGCAGGGTTTCAGTGATGAGAGGTAAACTAAACCCTCCTCTAGCAACTGGATGCTTTGACTTACTGAAGTCACTGCTGCTTGAAAGAGAAATTGGCTTCCCTTGAGAACATGTGAGCAGTAAAAAAATAAAGCTGTAGATGAGTTTGTGTAAGGGCACGTAAAATCTAAATTCCTCACTGTAGACATTTTTGTGAGAAGTAGAAAATTGATTCCCTTATTACTAGTGTGGCCATTGTATTTGTTTAAGTCATTTTAGAAGCCCAAAGCCTCTTTAAAAATGTTTATTTCCCTGAGGAGACAGCTGCAGGATTCTGTATTGCAAATCAAGTATGCCAGCCTTTAACAAGATTATGAGAGTCTTTTCCATGGGTCTGCAATGTGAAAAATGTCCTTAGCCGTAGGTCAAAATGAGTAAGAGGAGAAGAAAGTAGCCAGAAGAGATCTAGCCAGCTGCTTTTATGGGTAGGTTGTTAGACAGGCTGCAAAGGAGTGGTTTCAGATTTAGACTGGCGCTTACAGAGGAGCTGGGTGTAGATGTTCTACTGAAAATACCAGTCTTGATGCTGTAGAGCAAAGCAGTTACAGTATTAGATACTTTCAGGAAATTTTATTTTACAGAACAGAATGCCCTGAGCTTCTGCAAATGGCTTCTCTTCCTCCTTCAGAATACCCAGACACAAAGTTAAACTTTACTTGCTTTGTATCACTGATGACTGTTTTGAATACATATTCCAGGCATTATACCGAGGATGAAGAGTGGCGTTGATGCCACAATAAGTGCCCTGTAAATGCCTACACGGAACAATAAGGCACAAGGGTAGTCACTAACCAGCTAATTCAGGATAATAAATGAAATCTGAGATGCAATTTCTGTTGTTATAAATCTCTTCTCATGTTAGTAACATGCAAATCTATGCAAGAATATTTGTTTTGCATAAAGAAATTGGGTTGGGAAGATGCCACGTGGCCTAGCCTAGCTACAGAAAGTCCTTAACAAATTACATTTATCGTCCAGTGCTCGCTCCCTTGCATTACTCTTTGCAGATAACCTGTATGATCTTAATATAAGTAAGCACAGTCTAGGTGTTTGAATATGTTCTTATTCTAGTTCCTCTTGCAGTCACTGAATAGTAACCAATGTGCCTGTGGTGGGTATTTTAACACTTTGTGCCATTGAAACCCTTCATTTGAGTTCTTTAGGCACCTTGCTAATGTTAAAGGATTCGGCCTCACATTGCCTTAGGGATTCATTTTTATACACTGGTAAACAGGTGCACACACAGTTTCCATGATTCATGTAACATACTTCAGGAAACCTCTAGCAGAGGTTTAAAGCCCTTGCTTTAATTGCTGGACTTAGCTTCCTTCCAAAACAATGATTACTCTTCTCCATGGAAGGACATTCCAACTGGGCTGCCAGAGGGCTTGTTTCCAATTTCTGCTCAGGCCTCTTTTGTGTAGGCACTTACCTTGCTTCAGGGACTCTTGTGCCATGCACATGCTTTTAATTTATTTTCAGATTTTGGAGACCAACATCTTCACTTTTTTAAATTACTGTCTTCTGCTGAAAAGTGTTAATATTGTGTGCAGAGAACATCTGCCCTCTTGCCAAATTGGAATACTTGGGTTCTGTGCGCGGCTGTGATGCTTGCCAGCTTTTCCACTTTCAGCAAAGTTTCTTCTCCTCTCTTTCTTCATGCATTTCTAAATATAAATTAGGAATAGCAGTCAGTTTTTGGTAAGGCTCTATCAGTCCTATGGATAAATTCCTTGTTTATTCTCTCTCACTCTCCATTCAATTCCCCACTGACTTTCATATGCAGTTGTCTTCTCTTCTGGCCTTTTTCCCCTAAAACCAGTACTGTGCAAATAATTGATTTTTCAGTTTACTGACTGGACTAGAAAGTCAGGATTTGAGGGGGTAATTCTTCATGGTAAAGTAAAAGACCTTTTAAAAAAACTCTTTGAAAATTAAACCTGACAGTTTTTGAAGCAGAGACGTCACTTTGAAATGAATGTGCTTAATTTCAACATCTCAGTGCTTCAGCTTGTCAATCTCAATTTGTAAATTATTTTGATTGTCTCAAAATTCCATTTTCCAGCACAGAAACTGTATGCCAAATAACAATAATAACAACAATAATAATAGTAGCCATTCTTTTCTCACCAGGAGTGCAGTAACTTCCCAAGATATTAGGTATTTTCTGTTACAAGGATTTTGCTTCTATGTAACTCCACTTGCTTATGAAGGCTTTTCAGTTCTGGCATGCTTCAGAGAGACTTTGTCATTGCATCTGAATGCAATGTCATTGCTCCTGATCACATTTTTAATCTCTCTCTGCTTTAAACAACAAAAAATCTGGAGATGTTGGAAGAACTTTCTGGAGAGGTGCAACTGTATGTTCTCCTGAACAGCACGGGGCATTGGCTGTCATCACAGAGCATTACGCTAAATGCAGCTGGTATGACCAGATTCTCTGGAGCATCCTGTCCCCAAGCAATTGTTTGTCTCCCCATGTCTCACATGACCCACATTATTCCTTTCCACTCTGCTCAGGATGGACCTGCTTGTACGCCCTTCGAATGCAAGTTCAAATGTCTTTGTCACCTGGCTAAAATGGAGCTATCTTCAGCAAGAGGATATGAGAACAAACCTCCATTTCTCTTCTGCACTGGAATATTCTAAGGACAGCTCAGAGTTGCTCTGTGCAGTGTCAGTGTTGTGACTGGTTATCCTTCCAGATCAAGGAGACGTAAGCAGCTCCTGCATAGACCACATCAGTGATCCTGATTACTCCTGAAATAGCACTTGCTGCTCTCTGTTGAAGTACGTGGTAATCCATTCCCACAGCTGCAGTGACTCTTCCCACTTCTCTGTGTTAGGAATCATGCTTGACCATATTGTGAAAGGAAGTGAATGGTTTTTTCACTAAAGTGCTTTGAGTACTTAACATATATGGTATACAGTAAGTGGTAAATATTATCATTATAGAAACTCTTTTTTATATCATTTCATTATGGTTTTACTTTGAATAGACTTTAAATCTCTCAGTATTAGTGACTTGTAACAGACACATAGATCTGACATGCCAAAAATCAGAATTTGTAGGGAATACCTATTTTTGGTGGAGTTCTCCATATGGTAGAGTTGTCAGTTGCTTTAGCACTCTCTGGACAATCAGCCAGCCAAGACTTCTGCCTGCTGTAAATCCACATGGCTCCATTAAAGTCAGTGCTGATTTATATCAGCGGAGAACCTGTCCTGGAGTATTCACAGTTTGATGGCCTCCTCCTTTCAGCAGAAATAAAGCCAACTCTGGAAGAGCAGGAGTTGAAAGCAGTTCAGTTCACACCAATTCATAGGAGTGTGCCTCTTCCCATTTCTATTGTATGTATTTAGGATGCTGTAAACAGCCTTCTTAGAAAATTAGAATTATGTGTAATGTGGGAATATGTTCCCTGAACTGCTCTAAAGACACGTTAACTGCTATTCGAATGGAAAGCAAGAGTGAAAATGCTGTTAACAAATGCAAGATTTGTGCATGGATTCAAAGGTTTATTACCATGTTTCTCTACTCATCTCACACCTGAATGTCACCAGCCTGGGAATTATGCAAGATCATGTTTTCACTTTTTTCAAGAAAAATGTCTTTTGGAGCTTCCTGAACACTGTTTTAAAACCTTTGATAATTGAGTTAATTCTCAGATAATTATTTGGTTTTCCAAGTACACTCAAAAGCAAGAGAGGTTGCCAAGTCCGTCTTTCAGACAGGATTAATTCAACCCCTTGTCTATAGGCAGTATGATACAGTTTTTAATTACATGTTTGTCATTAGGTCCATAGCATCCTTTCCTCGTTCAGTACAGAATGGTCCTGTTCTGACTGTACGTCAGGTTGCATAGTAGAGGAGACAACAGTTACGTTGTATTTCTCCAAAGCTGTAGAGCACAAGAGGCAGCAAATTGCAAATGGTGAAGAAAATTTAAAAAGTCATGTAGGCAGAGCAGTTGATGTGTGCTGCCCTGGAGAAATTAATTCTTGTGCAGTTCCTGGCACTGGATTCCTTTGTAACGCTGTCCATCTTGCTAAGCCAGATTTTTCTCAAAGAGTCACTAGCTGCATCTTCTAATTTTCCGGATTCCTGATTTGAAACTCTGAGGCCTCATTTGCAGAAGTGCTGAGCACCCACAACTGAAGTGAATGGTCAGTGTAAAGTGAACTTGTTAACAATTTTCAGATACTATGAGGAAGCAGGTCCTCAATACCTGGAACTAGATATCCAAAAATCGAGTGGCAGTGGCCTTCTTACATTACAAATGCCTTGCTTTGTAATTCAAGTTGCTATATAATAATCTCTATGAATGGTATAGTGGTAAGAAACAGCCCTGGTGATTGATTAAACACTTCAGCCTCCCTTCAGAGTTTAATTAATCTTAGCAGCTCTTTATTGCTTTGTAGGCTGCAAAGCAATAGAGATTATTGCCATTTTAGTAAGGAACATCAAGTAGCTTCTCTGCGTGTTGGTTGTGCCTTTTTCCCCGTTCTGAAAGTCTTCCTAGACACACGAGCAGGAACTTACCTTACTTAAGAGTTTTAAGTACTTGACAAAGCGTATCCTCCCTTTCTCAGGATGAATAACCAGGACATAGAGATGGAGCTTCATAGAAACTTCCCAGCCAAGCTCTCTGACAAACTCAGCAGTTCCACATTAAGTGACTTCTCCCCAGCCCATACAATGGAGAGACCAATCATCATGTTTGAACTGCTGAACCCCCACACCCAAAATATTTCTGCTTTGACCATACATTATGAAGCTCTCGGGAATTTTGTGATAGAGGTAGGAAAAGGAATCAATAAAAAAGGAGCCAGCCTGTCACCCCTGAATGGTCTGCAGATACATATGTAAGGGCCTGAATACCTTTAAACTAGGCAATAGGATATTGGTTTTCAAAGACCCCTTCCAGCAAGAGAAGCACTTCTCTCTGTATAGTAGGATTCTTTCTAAAATCCTATTAAAGCAGAGTTTTCTCCATTTGGGTTTTTGCTGTTGTTCATTTCTGAGAATTTTCCTGGAAGAATTTTTGTGCTTGGCGATGGGAAAGTAATGGCAGGGCAGCATCAAAGAGTCAAAAGGAGATTCTCTAGTTTTCATGCAATACACTCAGATGGTGAGTCACATCCTCCACATTTGCTCCATGCTCTCCTTGAGTAGATGTATTGGCTTCTCTCTGTTTTCTCTCAGCACTTGCAACCCTCTCTTTGCAGGTAATGTCATGGTTTAAAACAATAACGAGAGAAGAGGATTACATACCGTGTACTTTAAAAAGTACTCAGTACTAGGTTTACTTCTCATCACTTTTTAGGTTTCATACAAAAAAAAAAAAAAACCAACAAAAAAACCCACAACAAAACCAACAGCAGGAAGAGGCCTAGCATTGGGTCATAATATCCATTCCATTTTGAAACCACTTTCTAATTGAGGCTTTCAAACCTCTTAAGGGTGAAGGGGTGACTAAAGCTCCTCACATCTCCATAAAGAGTACATTGTTTTACACAGCATAAATACGTGTGAACTATTGGCAGAATAAAATTAGTACCTATCACACAGCCATTTTACTGCCATCCCAAATTTTTATCGCTGTCATGGGAACAGTCGTAGCCTGCCATTTGCTTTTCTTCCTAGCTTTTTTCTTGGTTGCAGAATATGAGCATACAGTATATATAACCTGTAAGAGAGTCACTTGTGGTATGAAGTTAACCTTTTAAAGATTCAGTATTTTGATTATTTACCATTCCACCTGATTACCAAGGCAGGCAAAGAACAGGAGTGTCCAGGCAGCCAAACTGAAGAACCATGAAAAGGTCATATTAGAAAAAGTATGAGGTATTTAGTGTGTATTATTCTGCTGTCTCTTAAAGAATTTAGAGGGGATTAAAAACCTCCCCTTTGTGACAGAGATCATAATGAGACCTGAAAATGTCACAACATAAATTGATTTTATGTTAATAATTGTAGCAAGAATGGGAAATGATTCAAATATTACTTTTTACACTAAGCCTACCGCAGCAACGTTGCGGTGTTGCGCTGCTTTGTGTCTGCAGCATTCACGGCATGTTCGCGCTCTGGATGAGGACTAAGTGCTCCCCATGTAGGAACTGGCTCTCATCTTACCTTGTGCTTGATACACTTGCAATTACAGGAGGGAACAAAAAGCTTCAACATGTAAATTTAAGGAAGCCAAACCAATAATTTCATCACTCTAAGCCTGTCGGTATCACCAGCGCAGCTCCTCATAATTGGATGTGGAGGTGAAAAACAAGCAAGGCAAAACCAAATGTTACTGCCATGTTGGGCTCCCTGAGCAACTTCAATGTTCATTTCCATTTTCTCTGTTGATGGGCTCTGTATATTGGCACACATACAGACTTGGTTGGAGGAAACACAAAAACTTTGAGCCTAACTTAGACTACACTATAGAAAGAAATGAAAATGTATGCGGTTTGTGTGCAGACCTGCATTACTTACATGCTTATTACCTGCTTCACTTATTCTGTGTTCACTTCTGGGACAAGGAGGGACTGAATGCTGGCACTCTCCTTACATTATTCTGGGGAAGAGAATGAAATGTACGCAGTGATGTAGATGATCTGAAAGGACATCAGAATAACCACAAAACCATTTTCACGGGTAGCCTTATGATATTTGCATAATACCTAGTGGTCAACAGTTTTGAAAAACAGATTGGTAAAGTAGGGTGGAGTTTAAAACAACTAGTTGCTTTCTTAAAACTACTAGTGATCTGGATTTTGCCATTTTATGTTTTCCTCAGAAGGGTATTGAAACATATTTTCCAGAAACGGCTCCCTACTGTTTCAGATGTCTCATAGGTACATAGATAAGAAGGAAAAGATTAACATCACTGTAGCCTATTTCTAAACAAGATATCAAGATACTTTTCCCCAAAGCACTTTCTAACCACTTATTCTGCTAACTTTCTGCAAATTCCTTGAGAATGTAGGATCGCCTTGGGTTTATCTGCACCTGGAATCATTCTTGAAGGAAGCAGATGTGGTTTTTCCTGTTCATAAGTAATGTTATATGTAAACAAGATCTTACTGATAGTCTACCAGAATTCTGGGAAGACACAGTAAAATAAAATAATAGATTTGCAGAAAAGATTTTTAAAAGCCCAGTAATAAATGACATACTTAAGGAACTGACAGATATCTGCCAGAAGACAAATAAATGGGAACAACAGATAACAGTGGATTGAAGCTTCCTTCAAGATTTGCCACTTATATGAAAAATTCCTATGAAAAAGGGCAAGGTAGGCATTCAGATTTCAGCAACAAGTACCCATTTATGGTCTCTTTTTCATGAATGGGGAAAAAAAGTTGCCAGATTTATGACTTTGGAAATGAAAAATGTTGTAGCTGCTTGATATTACCTAATCAAAAGTCCCATCTTTCCAATTTTTGCCTTATTATTATCTACTGGAACTTTGGAGTCTAAATAAAAGAGGAAATAGAATAGTTCTGTTGACTTTCTCAAGAACTGTAGACGTTATACATAAAGATGTAGTTAATTATTTTAGTTGAAAAATCAATAAGAAAATTATAGAATCATAGAATGGTTAGAGTTGGAAGGGACCTTCAAAGGTCATCTAATCCAGCCCCCCTGCAAGAAGCAGGGACATCTCCAACCAGATCAGGTTGCTCAGAACCTTATCCAGCCTAGCTTTGAACCGCTATCAGGTCTCCCCGGAGCCTCCTCTTCTCCAGGCTGAACAGCCCCAACTTTCTCAGCCTGTCCTCATAGGAAAGGAGCTCCAGCCCTCTGATCATCTTCATGGCCCTCCTCTGGACCTTCTCCAGCTAGTCCATGTCCTCCTTATGTTGGGGGCTCCAGAACTGGACACAGTACTGCAGGTGGGGTCTCACCAGGGGAGAGTAGAGGGGGAGAATCCCCTCCCTCGACCTGCTGCCCATGCTCCTGTTGATGCAGCCCAGGACGCGGTTGGCCTTCTGGGCTGCAAGAGAGCATTGCTGGCTTATGCTGAGTTTATAAGATTTGAAACACGTCACATGGCAAGGAAATGAAACAGAAGGAAAGTCTGTGTCTCCTCATCCTTCATATTATATCGTCATTCCTAAGCTGTGCTCCTGGCCTCCAATGCACCTCCGTCTCTTTCTTTTCCCTTTATTTTGCCCCTCAGCTGGCTTACACACACTCTGTGTATCAGCAGCCAGCTCTGTCTCCCCAGTTCATATGCTCCTGTCCCAGCTATAGAGCCACCAAGTCTTCTGGCAAAAAAAAATTAGACTCTTCCCGTATTCAGAATCTGTTATGTACCACCACTACTTCAATTCATAACCAGCAAACGACCTGAGCACATACAGACTGACTCTTTCCTCTCCCCAAATTAATTTGTTTGATCATGACTCTTTTCTCATGGACACGAGACTCCATAAACAGATTCTCTCTAGAAAATGTCCATCTGCTTCTCTTCTGTATATGAGCTACTCCAGCTCCTCAGCCCTCTCATTCTCAGTTTCCTAATCTTTAATCCTGTTTATAAAACCTGCATTCTTTATTATACCTCATCTTAACCATAAATAGCTAGAGGGAAAGATCATATAATAAAGATTATTCGTTTTGTTATATTTACAGGTACATCAGTGAAGGATGCTCTGTAGTAAGAGCTAATGTTCGTTTCAGAATGAAGAAATGCCCGTTAAGTAAAAACTTGTTGCATGGCTTCAGCTTAAAACCTGGTGCAATTTTATTTGACTTTCATCTGATTTTAATTCAAGAATTTGCTTGCATGTGTAAAGTCATTTCAATTAGTTTCTTCCCATTATGTCTACAGCCCTGTGAGTAATTGCTGCTGTCTGTGAAAGAATTTGTGTTAATATTTTGTTAGACAAGATTGTAATGGATGACTTTTTACTCTGATTTTCATAGACTGATAAATGCGATAAAGGATAACTTTTCCAAAAAGACCATGCTTTTTGAACTTGTAAGCCCATGTGACAAGTAAACAGGGTTCTTGATTTATAATATTCCATGTGGAACATATTCTGATTAGACTCCTAACGATGATGAAATATTGCCATTAATACACATGGAAAATAGCCAGAAATTTTATTTCAAATCAGAGCAAACAGAAGATCTACCCACATCATGACATTTGATACCAGGCTTATTTTCACCTAGTCAGATTTGTTTCAGTGAATGACAAATAAACAAATTACATACAAAACGTTTCAATTTTAACCTATGACCTTTATTCCAAGAAAATCTCTATATTTTCCATTAAGAAGTTTATACTCTGGATGGCAGAAAGTGGATTAATATGCCACCAGTCAACAATCTGTGCATGTAGATCCCTTCGGCTTGTAAAATTGTTATTAAACTGGTTCACTGCACTCTGCATAGTCTGAAGTCTCTTGGTAGGGGAGTACATAGACCTTTGTTTATTCTGAGAAACTTGTGATTCATTTCAGATTTATAGTTTCACCATTTTTAAATTGATATCTTTTTTTACAAGGAAATGAACAGCCAAATTTTTTAACAAACCAATGCAATTTAATGCTTATAGAATTTATCTGCCTGTGGATCAGCAGCATAGCGCAATTTTAATTACACTCACCACACTTCACTGAAATCTCTCATTCTGTAGCAAAGTCTTTTCAGAGTAAAGGTCCATGAGATGTGTTGAGCTCTGCTGAGCCCTAAGTCACAAGGTTTGCATTCTCATCATTAAAAAAAAAAATAAAAAAGAGCCAATCATTTACACTTCTGTCTCAGAGGAAAGTGGTACTTATTATTATATAGAGAATTAATGGAAAATACAAACTACTAAGTGCCTGTGTGGTTAAGAAATCAAGTGCAAAGCCTAGAAAATATGATTAGAGAAAAAGTGAGAAAGTGTTGAAGCAGGTCAGGAACACTATATTGAAATAATTATTGTCGGTTGTTCATTATGTATTAATTCATGGCTAAGCGGGTTTTACTACTTTCTTCAGTGCAGATATACTTCTCCGGTAGTAAGGCTTTGTATCAAACCGGTCATACTTAACTGCAGTGGTTTCTGAATATGTGGATATAAATTCTTTGCAGCTGTCTTTATTGATGGATCTCGGAGGCAAGGAAACAAATGAAAGGAAGTCACGTCCGGTGGCAAAGACCTGCAAGTGCTTCTGCACGTGCTGTCCCCATGCCCTGTTAAACACAGAAGTGCTCTTTCCTCACAGCAATCACTGAGAGGGGACAAGTCTTCAAATCTAAACTTCAATGGCTTCACAACAATTTTTCCCAATTTCAGAATAAACAAACCCACAGAGAGGGATTACCTGTTTCAAGAACTGTTTTCCTGTATTGCATTGAGAAATATTGGAGGCATTTTTAACCCAAGCTGTGCAACCTGTTCATTGAACTCCCTTTCATACCTGTTGAGCCTGTAAGTCAACTCAGAGTACCAGAGGTTGTAATTCTTGTCTGTTTGGGGACAAAACTTGAGAGGTGGGCTGAAAAGAGATACCCAAAGGAAAGGCTCGGCAGTTCCCTGGGCTCCTTGGCCTGTTACTGGTCACGCAGCTGGCAGGGAAGTCCCCGGAGCTGCTCCTTAGAGCTTTAGGGGATTTGTGGAAAGGGAAATATTTCCAGGGGAATTTGGGGATGGCTTTGGCGCATGTGGCGTTGCAGAGTTATATGGGCTTAAGCTGTTGGGACATAGGGAACAAATCTGAAGCAAAGTAGGCTTTCTTACATAGACCAGTATTTATTTTCTTATTTTTATATTGACTGACGGTAGTAGTTTGTTTTTCCCTTAGAAGAGTAGAAAAACATGTACAATATAGGAATGACAAGGTAATTTCAAGGAGTTCTTAGGAAGATTTAGTAATTTTCATGTGACGTGCGTCTGTAAGTGACTGGAGAGAAGACAATCTGAGAGAGGTATCTTAATCGATGTGCTGTCATCTACCATCCTGCACTCCTTGGCATATCTTGTAGCAGCTCCGAAGTTTGACAGCAGAAGTAGTCCAGTGCAGCGGTACTGTTCTAAGTACGGATGGGCCAAGCACAGATAGCTGAATTGCATCCTGTACAGCCGCTCAGTGAAACAAATATGGAATAATTTCTCTGATACCACTAGATTTTTTTTTTCCAGATTTACAGTGAAGTAAATGATGCCACAAATTTTGGATTTTTTCCTCAACATCCATCTCAATTAGTGGGTTTTCTTTCTGACACTGTGCCAAACTGTAATATTCATTCTCTTATCCTTTGCAAAATTGATTTTATACATCTGGAAGGGGCTATATAGTTCTCTACTTCAAAATAGCTTTAACAATTTGCTTGCTTAAGATAGTAAGAGAGTCAGATATTTGCTCTGCCCATTTCAGGTACGCAGAATAAAAGGATGGTTTCTAAGCAAAAAGTTTGCAACCTACATAAAGTAAAGACAAGAGACAATACTGGCAACGCTAATTTAAAATGTGACAATACAGATCAGCAGTGTGGGCAGTCCTACAGTCAGTGCCTCAGTGCCTAATTATCCTGCACTTTTCTGGTGTAGGCATCACTTTAGAGTTTTAAGAAGCATTCTGAACAGGACTTTGCAGGTGTTTACAGAGTTTCTGACAGGTATGACAAGAAAAACTGAAGATACTTGTTTCAAAATTTAGCAGCTAGGTAATAAAGGCTGTCATTGTTAACAGAGAGAAGTCAGTGATGGCTTAGTAAAGGTATGGTTTGAAGTAAAATAGAAACTGTAAAGGGTCCTGAAACAGAGACTTAGATATGTGTGATGCAGTGGGGACTGGGAGGCTGGGGGAAAAATGCAGGCAGCAGAGGACAGCATGGTCAGCATGAGGAGCTGGGCTACATTATCTTTGCAGAATCATCTTCACAGAAGCTTTTTGAAAAGATATGAAGAGGAGATGGTGGCATTCAGTAAGGCCAGAGGAAAGGGCGTGAGAATAGTTAGGAGGAAAGCTGATGAAAGCTGCTCACAGGTGAGAATGGATTGGAAAAGTCATGTTTTAAACCATCGTTTACTGAGACTTTTCAAAAAAATTCAGCAGTGCTGAAGTTTGACACAGTCCCAGGAAAGTTTATAGCCCCACTTAAAGGTAACAGAAAGAGGGGTGGGAAAAGATGCTGCGGGATGGGGCCCAAAGGGTTGGACAGGGAGTGCAGTGAGTGTTCAGACAATGGGGAGGTCGTTGGGGTTTGTGGTGGAACTGTAGTAAGTAACAAGAAATTATTTCACTTTTTAGAAGAGAGAAGTCATAGTGATTCCTTTACTAGAGAGCTTTTATTCACCAGAGATTTACAAATTTATTCTGATGACAGGGACAATGATGTAATTGGGAACAGCTGTAGCATTTGCCCAGGCAACACCAGTTATCAAAAGATATGGTTTTTTAATTTAGTAAAATATTCCAAACTATTTAAAAGTGAGCTGATGGTGAGAGCAAGGGAAGAGAAAAGCAGGTATCATTTTCATTTTCTAAACAAGTAGAATAATGATCTTCAGAATTCAACACAGCAGCTATTGAATTTTTTGTTCTGAGATACCATAAAAGGTACGGATATACAACAAATACAACTCCCACAAAAGCAACTAGGTGAAAAAGGCTCACTGAGATGTGGATAACTGAATTTCCTCTTACAGAAAAAGTGATTGGCAGATCAATAGCCAAAAAATCCAGCTCTTGAAAAATCTGTGAATGCTCAGCTACAACTCTACTGCAGATCTCAGTTCATCTCTGTGAGTGCTTCTTCCCCTCATAGCAGCTCAGGAATGACTTTATTAATCCTCCTTGAACTATTCACCTTTACATTTATTTCCTAGAGTATGGATTCACTTACTTTGGAGAACTCCAAGTTACTGTACATGTGTATAGTCCATCATACTGTAGATATGATGTAACACGTAGAGAATTGATACATACCCTTCTTCCTTTTGCTTCTTTTACAAAGTGCATACAGAGGCTACTGAAAGGGGAAAACAATCATTCCTTGTTGGAAAGCAGGCCAGCTCAGGAACTGAGCGACCAATTTGTAAGCGGTGAGAGGCTGCCAGATGCGAAGTTCCCCTCCATGACCCCACCAGACATCCTCTGTTCCCTGGTCTTACTGTGCCCTGATGTGGGCTCATATAACACATCCCTCATGTCTGCAGTAAATCCAAAAAAGGCCGTTCTTTTTATTGGGCTTTTTCTCGCTGGCTGACAAAGGTTGGCACAGGCTACCCCTGTGCTGAACTTACTCCTCACTAAGTACTTAATTGTGCTAAATTATGTTGCCTCCACACTTACAGCTGTGTCCTGGTGACTGGTGCCACATCACCTCCACCTCTGTAGTATCTTTAAGAAATTCTTTAGATGGATGCTTTGTGCTGCTACCTTGTGACTGTTCCCTGGCAATACACCACTGCCAGAGTTCGCATCGGCTTGTTTTTTTTTATGAAATATGAATGCTTGGGGTTTTTTAAAATTATTTCTGAAATTCTGTTACACAGGAAAAAGGCCTTGTAGGTTAAGTTAACATTTTGCCTTTATAATCTTGACAGTGCAATATAGGACAATTGAATTCACCAGGTTTTCCTGCTTTTCTGTTACAGAGATTTTGAAGGTGTCAGTTAAATCACCCCATTTGCTGACTGATTACTAGGGAGTGAATATATTACTCTGGGTTTAAATTATCTTGCTGTGAATAGATTTTAATCTTTCTTTTTTCTTTTTTTTTTTTTGCATGCAGTCCTCTGGAAATATTCTATCTTATTCAACTATATGTTTTCAAAATGTTTTACATTTTCATCTGTGTTTAATGAAGCATGTCAAATATTCCTCGCTTTTTAGGCTTTAGAAATCTGTAGAAATAATTTCTTTTCCTACTTTTTGTCAGATAATTTCTTCAGGAATACAAAGAAGGACTGAGGATTTGGTTTACTTTTCCAAAACAAAATCTGAGCAGGAACTCCTTCATGCATGAGCTGTTTTTTGTGATGTTTTTATAGCATTTAGCATGATGGCTTAGTTAGAGGTACCAGCTTGTCAACTTTGCAGTGCTGGGATTTAGAAATTTGGCAAAGGGTCAACGTTTCTCAGGGACCAGTCTGGTGGGATAGACTGCACTCGGAACAGCTTGCTTTCTTAATTCAGCACGGTGATGTTTCATTGCTGCTTTTTAGGAGTCAAAATGGTCTTTTGCAGGAGCTCCTGCGTGCTGAGCTGCCTGTGAGGCATCTGGGCTTCAGATCTGGAGCACACAGGACATTTCCCTGGCAGCTCAGCCTCAGCTCCTCAGTCCTCAGGGACAGGCAAGATTTCAGAACGATTTCGGTGCCTCTGCCAAGGATGAGCTGCTCTCTCCCCAAGGTGTGTGCAGGTACTTTCAGTCAGGAGCGTGAGCACCTGACGTTAGGGCTTGGACTCTTTTCCAGGATGATGTAACACCTGACTTGGAGACACCAGAGTACTTATCATGCTGCGGGTCACATTTGATCCCTGTAGTCATGATGGATATGAGAGCAGCAGACAGCTCAAGGGACGTCTTTGTTTTTATGAGACACCCTAGGATCCCACCATGCTTGTGGAATATATAGACAAATGTGTAGTGCAGGGAATTGGTTCTTTTCTCTGTGTGTCATTTGGTAGAACATAAAAAGGATCTATATCTTCATCATATGAAGAAATCCAAGGGGTGTTCAGCCTGGAGAGCTGCAAGCACTGCTTTCTTTGGCACTGGGTGAAAAGGGACAGGAAGGAAAGAGAGGGAAGGAGGAGAAGTATTTAACCCCCATGTGTGACACTGCTTAGATAAATACGTCCCAGATTAGCTGTCAAACTATTAAGTGCAACGCTCAGCTGTGGTCTGCTGCTACATGCACAGTTTTGGTTGAACTTTCACATTTTCTGTGAAGAATTGATTATGCTTGGATACCAAACAAAATTACATTTTCTGTAACAGGACACTTGTTTTCTTATCTCTTTTTCTACAAGCTATTGTTTTTCAATGAAACCAGCAACAGCAAAGGTCAGGATGTATGCAGTAACATGAGCTGTGAGTACAAAGAGGAAGCTGGAACAGAAGCTGGAGGCCAGCCATTAACCATGGCAAGCTCTCTTCTTTCTTCTCGCAATGTATCACTTGTTCAGGAAAGAATATTAACATCCTCTGTATATACCCTCTCTATATACGCTGTTGGAAGTGTGTAATGTTGCTCTTAATAACAACATTCCATTATTTTCTATCTCCCAGTTGTCAATAAATCATTTGTTAAATGAATCAGGCCTTGTGAACTTGTACTGGCAAGATTGATTTCTGCGTGACATTTCTTCAGGAAATGAATTAAATCTTAGAAAGAAAAATGTGTGCACAGTGGTAAAGTGTACTTTCACAGAGAGGGTGTTTATGACGAATAGAAGGAAGATAGAGTACACATGCTTCAAAGAACACATTCTTGTAATGATGCACTGTACTAATATGATCTGAAGTAAAGATGGTAAGATCAGAAGCTTTCAATGCAGAATGATTACCATTTCCTTTGAAAGCATTATTTACTGTAAATTCCTGAGATAGTTTTAGAAATACATTGAGTTCTTTCATTGTGATTTACATACGTCCTTATTTTTTTGTCCCTCCTTGGTATCCATCAAAATAATTGGGCTTTCAGCAGTGCTTTTTACAGAGGGGTGGATATGAATCCAGGAGTGATTTTTTCTCTTTACTGCCTGCCTTTATGACAACTGAAGGAGGCTCCTCTTGCGCTATTACTTGTATGGGGGTAGCTCTCTGATTCTGCCTGCTATGCAAAAGAGTGAACGTGTGTCCTTCACCTGTTGTTACATAGATACTTAAATCCAATCTCCTGTTGCTGTCAGTGAAGGTTTCAGGAAGAAGAAAAGAAAAAATAAATCGCAGTGACTTCTCTAAGATTTTCTTTAACATTATAAGTGCATTTCTCTTGCGTTTAGCTACTTAGAGCTATGGCAAATGAACAAAACATTTTCAAAAACTGATGTTTATGAAAATATTTGAGAACTTTACACTTGAAAAAAAAGTATAGATATTCATTTCTCACTCTGGGAGGCTTTGTTCTGTTCTTATGTGGGAACAGGGTGGAGAAATGCCTGTTACGGGAGCACAGCCCCACTGCCTTGACTGCAGTAGCTTAGTTTGAAAATGTTGGATTGACTTCCAAACCCGTTTTACAGCCAGTTAGCCAAGAAAATACTATGCAGTGAGCTGAAATCTACACTATTCCGATTTATGGGAGTGTAAATCTCAGCCAGCCCGCTTGATCTGTATGTAGTGTAATTCTTTCTATGCATTTCACCTTCACCAAAAGAAAGTGCTGTGTTTTGCAGAACAGTCCTGATGAAGCAGTAATCAAACTATCACACTGTGTAAAGTACCAGCAGATCAGTCAAGTCTGCTTTCTTCCACCGAGTTTGGCCAAGTTTCAAGCAAATACTTTCACTCATAAATAATGTTGATATTGAAGTAGTTGTGCTTGAACAATTGAAGTGTATCAGGAGATTTTTTCTCAGATCCTTGGCTGGCTTATGTTGTGTTTGGTTGTTTAGCGTTTCTGCTAAAAGGGAAAACCTGATATAGGTCTGTATGACTGTAGGTCATTATTCCTCTAACGGACTGGACTGTGTCCCTTGGACAGAGGAGACACCCTGAAACCTCCTTCACAAGTCTACGACTTATTACCCTGGTTTTCACTTCTTCCCTCACTTCCCCCAGAAGTGACCCAACCTCCTTCATCAATAAGTCAACATCTCCCTAAACTCTTTCAAAGCATTTTACTCTCACAGCTGTTTATTGGGGAAAAAATTAAATTTGATACATTAATTTCTCAATATGACTGCTTTTCTAAACACCAAAAAGTACCCCCTTATACTGCATTACTATAAATGTTTATATTAATGCTCCTAAATATATTTGTTCAAATCTTCTGCATGGTCATTATTCATCATCCTCTCTTGACTAGAAACCAGGAATAAAATTACTTTTGTCTCCCTAGACAAAAAGCATCCCCTGGTGCCCAAGCCATTTGTAAATACACGCTCAAAACAAGGGCTTGATAGCACCAGGAGTGCAGCACTGCCTCTGTGAGCCAGAAGGAAAGGATAAATGAAGAAAAAAACCCCAGTCTTTTTATTTAGTACAGAACATAACTGTCGTGCTTTACTTAGAAAGTTTTCAGAAGCAAAATGGATAGTTTGGCGTCACAGTTAAAATGTATATTGCAGTTAGTGGCCCCAGCCCCCACAGATGACTCTGCAAAAACCCTGCTCTGTTCATGCCCGTTAGAAGTGCTGCGTACCTGCTCAAGTGTTTATTTTCCAGATGAAAGATTCTCGCTAGAATCAAGGGAAACATAAAAGCTGCCTCAAATCAAATGACTCAGAATAGTCTTAATTAGCCTAATAGGTAAATTTAGCCACCTTCACATGTAGGTTTTACTGTTAATTAGTATTACTCATAGATTTACTCATCCAAATTTAACATCCATACTTTAAGCCATTCCACAGATTACTTTTTAAACAAGAATTGATTGGATGGCAAGCTGCCATCCTGTATTAGCCACACAAAAATCAAACCACCCAATTCTGCCATTGGCTACCTTGTGAACACATTGGCTAGGAGAGGAGTAAAATTTGGGACGCTATCGTCCTGAAGGATAACTGTGGTAATTATACTCACTAAGTGTGTAGATTTGTGGATTCCAGCTATGCACATGTAGTAGGAAATTATTTTTAATCGTTTGTGATGAGACACACAGAAAACAGCCTACCGGTTATTAGCTTACAATAAAATAATGGGACTTTGTTCATTTAATGTAGTGATTGCTTTTCCTGAAAATGATAGGGATAGCAAATATTCTACTGAAGGCCTGTAAGCTTAGAGATGTCCAAGAACTTGTGGCGAAATGGGAGAAGTACATGCCAGCTCTATAGTGAATTTAAAATAAAAAAAAAAAATTAAAAGGGCCAGAGCGTGAAAAGATATCCTTGCATCTTTAAGGAACATCAAAGGAATAATGAAATCTAAAATGCACACGGCTGCTTTTGGAGGGAGACTGAAGAAGATATTCAAAAAGGCTTTCAGTGTACTGGAGAAATCGGACTCAACTTTCAGTTGCACCCAAGTAAATTCAGAACCCTGGAAAAGCAGAATCAGGCCCATAGTCCAATTTTAATTGTGTGGTCTAAATGTACTGAAATGTGGACTATGAACTGGAGAGCCTGATAAATGAAAAAAAAAAAATCTAGGCAAAGTATTAGTTTAACCAACGGATGAATTCCTGTAGATGCCTCTGTACAGTGTAAGAGAAACCCATCAGAGCACAGCCTCAGTGGTCCCAGTTAAAAAGCTGCCACTGGAAAGCTGCTGATGTTTGCACAACATAAAATTTTGTCTGGAGCTCCGAATCCTTAGTTCTACAGGATGCATTGCTGGACCTTTTACAAAATTTATTAATTGCAGACACTTTGAGAGCTTTGATCCGTGGCCGCTCTGATGAAGTCATCATTCTGAAGAACACCTATGGGGGCTGACAGGCCGTGGGTCCAGAAGAACCACTCCAGGTCTGCGTTCAAACCCGCCCATTCTTTCAGCAGCTACAGTTCCAGCTATTCAATTTGCTGCAGAATGACCAAAGATTAAATTAAATTCAGATTGTTTTCACTTTGGCTTAAGCCATCAGCAAGGAAGCATCTAGGCCTGGGAAAAGAGGTTCTACTTCCAGCCAGCCTTTTCTCCTTTTCTTTGCTTTTTTTTTTGCTCACAGACTTGTCTGTGCTTTGGGGAAATGATAACAATTGCTTCTACAAAGGCTTACAACTACCCTACAATACACCCTGTCAGCCTGGCCGCTTTCAAAGCTTTCTCAGCCACAGTTCCAAATCTGTAATTTAAAAAAAAAAAATTCCTTTCACACAAGCCATTTTTATCCTCTTCAGAATTGCTCAGCTTATGGTTTGCTTATGCCATAGGATGGTTTTGATCTCACTTGCCACTTTTTCTTTTTTTTTTTTTGATGTTAGATATTTTAGTAGTGCAAATATTTTTTAAAAATCTTTACATTTTCAATAAATCATCTGCTTGACTACACACAACTCAATCCACCCTCTAAAAGACTTTTAAAATACATGTGCATGAAGGGCTGAGAAAAGAATTGACATTTCTTTAAATGATTCTTCAAAATATGCATTAGTAGGAGATTTTTGCAACTCCGTTCTGTACTTTTTGAAGTTATTGATTCTCACAACATCTAAGTGGCCAGGTGCTCATTAGTATGTTCATCTCATGCTTTTCTTTATACTGTTAAGTTTTGTAGCTATAGGAGGTGCGTGTCACAGGAGGTAGACAACTGACAGTGTGGGTTTTCAGCCGTTTTTTTATCTCCAGCCTTACTTGACGCTCAGCTCAGCTTAGCTGTCCTCCTTTTAATCCTGGAGAAGTTTGCTTTGTGCTTTAGCAGCACCCTAGCTCCCCAGTCCAGAAGCAGAGGCCATAATGACTGAAGCATCAGTGACTACCTCAGCCAAAAGCACCAAAACTTCATAAAAATTCAACTGCTCCACCACTTTCCCCACTGTAAATCCCAGTGAATTCCCGAGCACCAGTTCTGTAAGGGAAGAGGTTCTCCCTCGTTTCACACCCAGTTATGGTCCTGTCATCTGGGGAGTTTCCACAGCCCCTGCTGCTCACGCCACAGGAGACAGTTTTCTAACCAGAAGCCAAACCCTGCTTGTGATGCACCTCCTTTGCCTTCAAAGTCATCCCCAGCGAGAAGTATTATCTTTAAATGCTTTTGTTAACGTGGTGCATTTGAGAGTCAATGAACCGACCCAGGCCAGTGTGTTTGCTGATGTACCGGTCACTGTTTGCTCCTGTGAAGTTAATGGCACTGCACTGGTGTAACACTGGTTCCAATAAAATCCTATTCAGATCTTAAACCAGTTCAAATTTGATTCTCAAAATATGTTGTATTTCCTTACTAAAATTACTGCTTCACTTGATCGTTTCATACTGCCCTGAACGCTGCGTTACTGTGATGTCTTTTCTGGTGGTATTTGTGCATTTCTTGATTTGGCAAGGTGCAGTAGTGCAGAGATAGTTCTGATTTCCTTCCGGGAGATCTTTGCAATCGACTGGGGAGCTATGTTGTCTCATTTGCGCTTTCTTACTGAATTTCAATGTTTTCCCAACAATTTACTGAAGGAATTCCCGTGGGACATCTTCAAATGCTCCTAGCCCCATGCTGTCCAACAACTCCTCATTTTCTTTTCTAGGGTTGTCTGTGTTTTCTCATTTGAGAATAATTCACCACATGCCAACATTTTACATTAATGAAGCCCTGGTGATATCAGATACGGTAACATTCAGTAGGGAACACAGAAAATAAGTACAGGGATATACACAGTGTAAAATAAAAATCAGCTGATGTGCAAAAAAGTTAATGAGGGAGAAAAAATAGTTTCTGCTAGCATATGTTGACTC
>WHYT01016570.1:29797-61387 GCA_009806455.1 Tetrax tetrax | reverse complement strand
CCCTCTTGCAGTATCCTAAATCACAGCAGGAACTCTGAGAAGGATGTGGGGTAGGTTTTTTCCTATGGGAAAGCAGATCAGTCATTGTGCTCACTGACCCTCTGGCAATGCCCTGTGGTAGATACATGTGGACGTATTACGCATGTGTAATAAGAGTGCTGCTTTGGCATTTCTGTACGATGTTCTGCGCTTAGTTTCTTCAGGTAGCAGCAGTGATCATTGTTGTAAGGGTGGAGAGCCCAAACTTGACCTCCAGAATAGACATCTAGCAGTCCAGCACACACTGGCATTTAGATCTTGCTAGCCATAAAAAAAAAAAAAGAAAGGTTTTTCTCATTAAAACAAACAAAAAACCCTAATAACCATCTGGGAGCTCATTAATTTTAGATTTGAACAAACTTCCAGAGATGGAGTAGTGTCAGAAGAACAGAACTCTAAGAGAAGCGGTTTTATCCTATGAACCACTCAAAAATTCATGCATTTTAAAAAAGTGGTATCAAATAATAATGAATATCGTTGTTTAGTATGACATTTTACAAAAATGATTTACTACCATTGAGTTTTTTTCCTAATTCAGTTTAGATCCATCTGTGATTGCACAGTGAACTGTAAAAATTAGAAGTCTCTTACATTTGATTTCATACATAGCCATATTTTTAACTTATTTTTTGAGAAGCATTGCATGTGCTTATGCTTTAATGTAGACATTCTGTGGAATCATTTTATGTTTTTACTTTTTTCTATGTATATAATCTTTTAATTTATATTCTTGGCAGTTGCTTTCCCACTCTGATTGAACATAAATAGATTGGCCCATTTCTTCTCAGATACTGTCAAATTACTAATTTTACTACCCGAGTTTTGCTCTTTCAAGCTCAAGGCCATTTTCATTATGGAAGCAAGCAGCTGCCCTTATCATCAACAGCTCAAGCTATTTCCAACTATTGTAATTCAGAACATTTTTACTGAAGATCAGAATCTAAAGTTTCTCTCTGTTCAGCTCTAGAAAGTGGAGCAAAACAACCTCCTGGATGTGGAAAAGTTCAGCAGGTTGTCTTAACGCTTTCAGCCATGGCTTTGGAAGGTCTGTAGTAAACAATTCAATCTAAAACTCAAATGGGCATGCGATGATAGCCTATACTGTTTGTCTAAAAATAATCGTCCTTCAATTTTCTCATTTTAACCCCAGTGAGTTTTGGTTTTACTCTTAATTATTCTTACAGCTTTTTTTTTATTTCTTATTTCAAAAGCGCAAGAGTGCAATATCTGCTAAGCTGTTAGCAGCAAAGTCAGGTATTTGTGAAAACCTCCCATGGACTGTGAGCTGTGGGTCTGCTTTAAAGTCAAACCAATATTCAGTTTTTCTAAGTACTCAAGAGCGTCTCTTGCAAAGACTGGCCAGTGCTTGACAAGCCTGGACTTACAGCTAACTGGAGTGCTGTCTCTGAAACTGGGCGCAGAAGACGCTGGGTGCATGCGTGTGCCAAGTCAAGGACATCTGTTCAGAGTAGACTGGAAAATACAGAGATGAAGGAAGGGAGGCGAGGGGGGAGATGATGACTTTACTACGACAGTTTTAATCCAGAGAACAGCATGAACTTCTGGAAAAGTCCATTCAGTCTGACATTTTTATTTGTTTTGTTTTAGTCTTAAGTCTTTGTTTAGCTGATATAACTGCCTGTTCCTCCTTTCAGGTGATGTGACAGAATTTGAATGAGCACATTAGAATAAGCTGCAAAGGAATTTTGGGAGGCTAAGAACCATGTAGGAGGTAACATTTTAATTAGTCCCTTACACAGCCAAAATGTCGCGAGGGAGGTTACTCCCACAAGCCTTCCTGCCCGGTTCCGGCAGAGCCCCAGCATCATCGTAGTTTGGATGTATTTAAAATAAGCCTCCAGGCGTCTTAAGCACCTGGCAAAGATGAACTTTCCAGGGTTTTCACAAAATGTGAGCACAAAAGGAACTAGTGTTATGTACTATGAAAGCAGATGTACGCTTTGCCTACAGCTTTAGAGAGTGAGCTTTGTAGCTCTCAGTCTTTGTTTATGCAGTTCTAGCTGAGCTGTGTTTTGAATGTACCATTTTAAGGAAGCTTCAGATCAAAGCCTATTTCATCTTCCCAATAACTCAGCCGCTCCTGTAATCATCTCAAAGTCTGAACTGCAGGATCTTGGCATCTGCTGCTGTATTTGTAAGACAAGGCAAAACAAGTGGCAGAAGGATCCGAGGTGGTTATCAGCATAGGTCTTAAACCTGTGAAAAAATAGCCAGTGAATGCCAAAAATGCGGTGCAACTATACCCATGTAGAGCTTTGTCATGAGATGTTGATAGTCATAGGAGGGATTTTAAATGAAAGACCTTCATTTATCGAACCAGCAAGGCATGTTTGGAATGCAGTACCTTTCCTTATAGTAATAGTAAATAATCCATTCCTTCCTACTTCATAAAATTATTGGCATAATCCTTCATTTTTTATTGTTGCCTGAGGACTCAACGAAAAGAGCAAATTAGACCATTGCCCCTCCCAACCAAGAACAGCAAAATATTTGTGAAGATAATTATCACCACAATTGCATCACCAAAATATCACAGATAAACACATGGAGTCACCTACAAGTCACATAAACCTGTGTGTGTTTATATGCCTGCGTGTGTAGTTGCATTTGAAGTGGAGGGTTAGCACGGCGCTGAATTTATCTTGATCTTCACTTTCAAATCGGCTCCTGCAGCAGCAGATTTTAGAACACACTTTGTATTTTGCCTAACTGGGAGCAGATCCACTCCCTGAAGCCTGAAAGCTGATACTTTTTTTTTTTTTTTTTCATTTTAGCTTTAAAGCCTATTGTGATAATCCACACACATATGGACACAGTTATAGCAGGGCGAAATAAGTTGTTGACTTACCTACAAGAGAGAAAATATAGTGATGTTTCTGAGAGAAAGCAAGGTTAAAATTGCTAAGAATAATATAAAAATTAGTACAAAAGGTGAGCATTATCTCCTCTCAGCTTCCATGCTATGATATATTTACAGCAAACCTTTTTAAACAGTGTTATTACATGTTTTTAATTGTGTTTTACCATATAGCTTTGCACCCAATTGTCATGTTAATCTTCAAAAATTCAGAATGATACTTTTTTTTTTCCCTTATGAATTGCTGAAACTCTGCCTGTCGTGTTTCTATTTGGAGGCATGTAATATCGCTATGGGGCAATGTTGTGTAGGTTTGTGCTGTATCATATTTTAATCAAAACTAAATGCACTTGTCCTCCAGGCTCACAGAACAAATAAATGATGGAACTGCTTGTTACAACTGATACATCTTACAAAGAGAGCTGGCTTTCTGCTCGTGAGCCAAGCAGGGCCAGTCTCCGTTGATGCGTCCGCTCCCCCTTGCTGCTCAGGGAACTCCAAGTCTGAAATTGCAGGCTGTGCATTGAGATGGGCTCTCTTGCAATGTTTGCCATTTTTTGTTCACATTATGTGGCTGGTCACCTTGATCACAACACGTTGGCTCTGCTGCATGGCAGGACGTTTCCATCTTTTTAAGCAGGTGACTCAGAATTAGTGCCATGTTTCTAAGCTGAATTCTGTTATAGCAGTCGGAAAGGGCACTAACCTCAGGGGCTACATATACATTTTTAAAGCTTTTGTTTTATTTCTTTTTATAAATTCTCTGCATTTGCAGTTTCTTTCCTCTGCAGTAGAGAAACAGTTGAAAATAGCCCAGCTCTCAGGAAATGTTCATATTCTTGGCATTCAGGGATTAGGGAATTTGCCCCTCAGTGTCTACCTAAGAGGCTATTCAGTATTGTATGGCAATAATATGAACCCAAAAAACACTCCTTCTGCATGTAATTGGCAAAAATGTAGTACTGTTTGTTAGAATGATGGTTGTTGTAATAACAGTAGTGGTGATGAGGCGACAGGTACATGCCAGATAGATGGCCGAAAGCAGAGAAGTCAAATGATACAAAAAACAGGTTACATGCATTCTGTGAGTCTGGTCACACAGCTTGCTTACGGTGAAATTCAGTGTAATGTGTCACTGTAGCTTTTTTCTGAACAATACCGACTCCTTGCTTGTCACTTAGTACCAGAGCATTACAGCAGCAAGTGAGATATTAAAGCTGTAATGCAGTAATGTACTTCCTCCCTACCAAGTTTTATTTAGAGTTAGCTGCAGTTTTATAAGGCTTGTTTTGTTAGCGGCTGGAGACTTTACAATATTATTTTGCTAGGCTGGAGTAAAAATGGGATGTGAGAAAACATTCAATATTGATATAATCTTATGCTCTGCAGGTAAGTTCAGTTTTAATGTTGATTTCTGGCATTGAGCATTTTTGAAAGTCCCTCCCCAAAAGAATGAAATTAAATATTATACTGTTAGTTTTCTCCACCAAGGTATATAGATTAGTATCTCTAGAGCTGAAAAAGTCCATAATGGAAGCACGCCTATAAAAACCTGAGCTTTTACAGCATGCTAATGGCTTTCCATTAGGTCAGATTAATGTTTTCTGCTTGGTGAAAATACGTATTTAGCAACAGTGCTTTCAGTTTGTTAGGAATAAATAACCACTGGAACAATTGCTTCACCCTTGGGAATAAATCTGCACTTTCAGTGCTTGCTATTAAATCACTTCTGAAGGATGATTTGTAACATCTGCAGCTTCAGATCTGGGGATGTCGGTGGAATCCAGCAGCAGATAGACCTCCTCCTGTGCTGGCGTTGCCGTGACTCAGAGAAGCGACAGATTCTGGCGCTGCCACATCGGAGGCAGGGCACTGCGCACTGTGATCGAGGTGACGAGCTGGATGTTAACCCACCTGCCTCAGCATCCCGATTTGGAACAGCAGCAGCACCAGCCTGCGCACGCAGGGAAGTCGTGGGCTACGAACAGATCGAAGCGCTTCAGCAGCGAAGGGTCCAGGAATTAATGTTAGGTGGGGACCTGGTACCAGAGGGCTGCTAAGGCAGAACTTTGGGTGACATCGATAAAATAACAAGGATAAAATCTTGTGGGTTTTTTTTTTCCTTTTTAAAACATGTAGGAAATGAATTGGAGACAGATTCTTTTATCTTGAAGAAATGCACACAGAAGTGAAAATGCATATTTGCATATGTTTTTGCACTTGTGTCTTTTGCACAGCACTAGTTTTAAATGGTTGTTGGCAGTTGACTAAACAGATTTCAGTTGCTAGAGAGGGGGTGTGGAGAGGTTCCTCCCTTGGTGTTTCTCTTCGTCCCAGACTTTGAAATCAGCACTTCAAGTTATGTCAGGATGAATATTGTTTGCAACCTACGTATTCCCTCCTTATAGATCTTCAAATAGCAAAAGACCCATTATCACATCTATTCCTCCTACAGCCTTGTTCTTCTCATCTGAGAAATGTTACTTGGAACTTCTATTAATAGGAAAGAGGTACATTTGCACTGTATTTTTCATGAAGAGGGTTCTTAAAAATGCTTTATAACTTATATTAATGCAAATTTATATATGAGGATCTTAGATCTGGGGCTGCTCAGAGCTATGTTTCCTAATTGTTTGATATGTAAGTAATGGGCTCTACTGCCAGAAATAAATCATTAAGAGCTCTGGTTCCTGGAACCTGGCCCTGACTTTGTGTGTATTAAACTCGTACCCTCTGGATGTCAATCCACTGTGAAAGGTCTAAAGTAATGTGTCCCAAACCAAACAAATTCAGAAGGATTAGAGACTTCTGCAAATGTTCAAATAAAATATATAAAATAGAATACATTTCCATTAGGTAGAGAGACAGAATATTTTTAACCATGCATGGTAGCATTAAAATAAATTTTAATACAGAAAATGTAAAATAATACTTCCTCTATTTTAATGTGCAGAAGAAAGTAAGATTGAGGGCATGAAATACTTGAATAGAATTTAACTGAACCTTTACATTAAATTTTTGAAGTCTCATGAAGAAATTTGTTATTCACTACATCTTAACAGCACAGTAGTTTCCTGTTTTACTCATGAAACCGCAGTTATTCTTCAGAAGAATAACTGCAGTCCTGAGAGAAAACCACAATGTAATATCCACTGTTGAATCATCCTTAAGCAACATCCTTAAGGAATATCTCAGTTATGCACAAAAAAAAACCTCTCCAGTATGCAGAAATCTCTGGTTCTGGGCTTACTCTTAAGTCATGTCTCAGACTGAATTCCAGAGGCAATCTGCAGGGTTTGTGGCATTTTGCAGACTTATCGATGAAAACAGGAGGAAGCATCTTCCAGGGTGCAGCTTTAAAGACTGACCTGGGAGTGAGTGAATGAAGCAGTCTTCAAGGAAGATGCGGCATAGAGGAGGCTGAAAGCTTATTCCTGCTCCATCGACATCAAGAGAAATATTGTTAGGGAGTGAGAGGAGGGTACAGGGTCCTCTGTCTGTCTGAGCAGCTGTAGGATGTAACTGAGCTGATGTAGGTCATGGATTGCAGCACCTGGGTCATGGCAGAGAACTGATGTAAGTGGGAATGCACATGTGCATGGTAAAAGCTGGTTCTCAACAGGCTTAGCATTACAGACAAACAAAAAAATACGATGACTTTGTTAGGAATGGCATTTTACAGATCCTGATGTGTTTGATTGGCCTGGACTACATAGAGAAATCACATCTGATTTACCGTGAATTAATCTACTTCTGTTCCACCTAGACTGTGCATTCAATCTTGTTTTCTACTGCAATTTAAAAGTATGGATTCAAATTACCTCAGCCAATACAGTTTAAAGCAAATGACCACATTGCAAAATTTATTTTAGAGACATTAGCTTTTCCCTGGGAAGGCCATTCTGCACGGGGCTGGGGCCAGGAGAGGACGCGAGCGTGCTCCGAGCTCCTGCCCCGGCACTCTGCGCTGGCAGGATGGCATTGCGAGACTGAGCAAATACAAGGTCCCTCAGAGCATTTGAGTTACCTGAGGTTTCTGTGGTGTCTAGAGTTGTTTTTGGTTTTGGAAGTACACAAATCCGAGTATGGAAAACATCCCTAGAGGGTATTTTCTTTAATATTCTTTTTTCCCTGTGACTTGTTGGCTGTCTGTGAAGCTCAGTGTACCTATAAAGAAGACACGATGAGGGTGCAGGAAGGCACAGGAATGGGTGTTTGTAGTCCAGAGTTCCAGCCTTGGCTTCCTGAAGAATGTATGCCACAATAAATATTTAGTAAGTATCTGGTTTGCACAGTAAAACTACATTATTCCTTTCTTCGACAACTGAATCCATTTTTCACCCACTTGATATACTCAGTAGTTAAAGCTGTGTTTATATGCGCGGTATTGACTGGAGATACGTTTGTGAAATACTCTGAACATATGGATACCTGTCATGTAAGAGGTACTGGCTAAATAACACGTACTTGTTATGCACTGTATTTCTCTCTTCTTTGCAAAATTGACTTTCAAAGACAAGACAGCTACTTGGCAGAAGGAAAGAAAAGACACTGCCTACTTTTAATTCTGAAAGATTATGATCATCAGCACATTCCATCTCAGAAAACATTTGTGTGAAGACAAGTTACTGAAAAGAAGGCTACTGTGGTCTCTCATGTTGCTGTAGTTGCCTAGTAGTATTTTGGCAAAAGTTATGTGTGATGAAAATCAGCTGATAACAACTCAACAGGGATGCAGGAGCAGCATCTCCCATCCCATGTGAAAGAAACATCTCTGTCACTTCTAACATAAACTTAGGTGTCCCAGCTCCTGTTGAAATTAGTGCATAATAGAAATTTCTTTATCTTTCTGTATCAAAATTCACAAAATAAGAAATCATTCATGCCTGTCTAGAGCTAGTTCATTCCTGAATATTTATCACCTGTAAAATTAGTTTTCTTCCTACCCTTCACTCCTTCAGGCAACATCTCCTGATGGGGGCTTGTTACAGGCAGGATGATGGAATTTGTTCTGCTGTTGCTTGTGTTGTGATTTTTCTCTGATAAAGGACTTTGTTTGTGAGTAACAGCCAAGGAACAACAGCAGCATGAGATGTTCCTTAGAGAAAAGATGGCATGGGAACTCAAAAATCCTATCGCTCTACAATTTTTGTCTTAACTTGCAAAGAGAAAACATAATGAGTAAAATATAATGTTAATGTAAGAAAATAAAGCTATAAGCTTTTTCAGTAATGTAAGCCATTTTACAGTTAATATGGGATTGTCTTCCATTTCTTTTACATTAATTGTTGTTTTTCCTTTAACACTTGATTTTTCCTTACCTGGACTCAGCTTTAGTGGGACAGT
This sequence comes from Tetrax tetrax, assembly GCA_009806455.1. Classification (NCBI taxonomy): domain Eukaryota; kingdom Metazoa; phylum Chordata; class Aves; order Otidiformes; family Otididae; genus Tetrax; species Tetrax tetrax. Next base: position 53,124 of record WHYT01016570.1, on the reverse strand, counting down.
GATCTTCATATTTTTCTCTTTAACAGGGAAATCTATCAAACTCTTTCAGCTTCACAGAAAAATTGGAAAATCTTTCTTCCCGCCTCCAAATATGCTAAAAAACTTTCCATGTAGAAAAAGTTATAATGTCCTATTTTTAACTTTAGAGTTATTTCTGACCCAAAAAAAACCATGAGAACAAACAAAAACTCACCACAGCCATGAGGTATCAGCAAGTCCACTGCAACCATTGGAGTTGACTGGGGAAGACAAGCTGTGGGCCTGGGTTGTTCTTCAGTAAGGTGGAAGGAGGGATATTGTAATGTGCGGTGAACTGGAGAAGATGTGTTGTGGCTTGCCTTGTAAAGGATGTCTGCCTCTATGGCAAAAATCTTGCTCTGTATTCCAAGAAATGTCATTTAAAATGTAGAATGAGCACACAGCAGGAATAGTAAAATTGTCTGAGCATATGAATTTTAAGCACTAAATGTGATACAGAAACAAGGATATTTTTGCTGACAGAAACTAGTGACTAATGCAGCTTTCTTCCTTAAAAATCTTAGCTTCAGCTGGACATTAATCTCTTGGCAGAAATTTCTGGAAAAAAAATTAGATACCTCTTAGTAAAAAGTTATAAGAAAATAAATGTTTTACCTAGCGAACAGAATGGAATTGACAACCTTCAGAGGTGGCAAAGTCTCATTTGCAGCAGAACTAGAGCAACATAACAGTTTTCTTTTTTTATGTATATAAATAAGTATACATATTTCCTATTTCTGTGATAATAGCCTTATACTCAGCCAAATGTGGTTATAAATTATTCCTAGCATCTTGTTCGAGTAGTGTGTCTAGGCAAGTATGTCCCTCCTCCCCATCTGTTTGACTGATACTTTTCTCTGAAATCCTAAAAAGGTGAAAAAATGTAAGTTAGTCACATAGCTCCAGTGGAGAACCTGCGGGCAGCTCTGCGTGTCACTTTTTCCATCACAAATCATGCCAGCTGCTGAGGAGATACTCGAGTACAACTTATAATCCATAATGACTTAGGTTTTCTTTTTCACTTGTGTCCTTTTCCCTAATCTTCTCTTTTAATTCAGAGCTCTTAATGAGGACTTTACAACCGTAAACAATGTTTTTATGATAGGCTAGCTGGGGAAAGGTTTGTCACTGATGCTCTTGATTCAGACTGGCCCTTTGTTCTTTTTCTAGCTTGCACAGATAAAGAATTGAGGAACCTCGCCTCGCGACTAAAAGACTGGTTCGGCGCTCTCCACGAGGACGCAAATCGGGTCATCAAACCGACAAGCTCGGAGACAGCACAAGGCAGTAAGGAAACACCTTTCCTGTTGAACATTGAGTGGTGTAGGCAGCTTCCCAGCCCAAGCGCGTTCAGCCCAGCACAGATGTTAGTGCTGCGGTGTCGGGTCAGGCAGGTCCAGCAGGTACGCCGGAGACCCGATCCTGCCAACAAATAGCTGCACTGTTTTCCAAAGGAGCTGCAGTCGTTCTGTGCTCTCTCTGGCCCAAACTGCTCTGAAAACTGGCAGGCAGAGACAGAGAGACCTTTACATGTTAATCAGCCAAATAACTGTGTCTGAAGGCCATGGAGGTCACATCTAGACTAGTAAACAGAACTGCTCGGGAGCTTCTCTCAAGCCCTGAGGTTAACTAGCATGACACAGTTCATGTCTGTACAGTTGAACTCCGTGACCCCCCAGATCAGCATGGATGCATCCACATCACATCTTGCGGGTGGACCATGGCATGTGCTTACCTTCCAGTTTATGGCCAAGCATTTTCTGACCAAATGTCAGTGGCATGAGCCAAAAACTTGGCATACAAGCATAAGGAAAGTGATGCCAGTGTTGGAGAGGACTTGGGTTTTATTTTGCAATTTCTTGCTAACACCTTATATAAGAGAAAGAATAATAAAAACATCCATATTACAGCCACAGAGCTGGAATAGTTAAATGGTGTGGAAAGCTGGAATCTGTTCTGTCTCAGGTATTTAGTAACACCATCTTTGCTTCGTTTGATGTTTTGAGTTTGGTTTGGTTTTGTTTTTTTTTTAAGAAGAAGAGAAAATGAACAGTTTAGAGGACATTTACTCTCCGTGAGTTTAGCCAACGTGACTGATTTTTATATCATTTACCCAGCAGGGAGGGGAAAGATTCAGATAACAGCATCAAAAGAGGTCATGTTCATCAGAGAGCAGATGCGAATTTATTTTCTGTAAGGACTCATTAATCATGTTAAATAGGAATGTCCCAAAACACGTGGGCCCCTGGGTTGCAAAGTAGGATGCACAGATTTTTTCTAGGTGTATGTCTCACCGTCACTACGCTGCCCTGATTCTCTGGTACAAGCTGTCTAAAGCCAGAGTTCACACACACACAATTTAAAGGGTTCAGTCAGCTGCTCCCTTTTACGGCTCTTTGGATCCCAGTGCCTAGATCTCCTGTAGTGTGAGGCTGGAGGGGCCAAACACGCGGTAGAGCAGACCCAGCACAACAGGATGGGCATTCACTGTTGGTCCATATCTCCACACCCACTCCTTTGTGCTACTTTTGAGCTCGTGTAGCAATAAATTGCCTCTTCCAAAAGAGGCAGTATATAGCACGGGCTGTATTGCTCAAAATGACAGTAAAACCTCATTAATGCCAAGTAATTGTGCCGTAAAACTATGCGGTGAAACAAGCCATGTTCTGTGTAAATGATCTTTTTCATGGGTCCCTTACTTTCAGTAGTATTTACAACAAACTCAGTATCTTTAAAACCGCATGTCCAACTCAAACAGTAATCCAGAAAGGGTTTTCTTACCATGCAGAGGAACCTGAACAAAGCTGAAAAAGACAATGGGATGTACAGCTAATCGTGGCTTCGAGGTGTGAAATCATGTCAGACCTCATGACAGAAAACACCAGAGACAGAAAATTTTGTCTGAAGTCCTTTGGGCACAGACCCACATGAAATCTCATTTTATCAGGCTGTCAAGAGGATGTTCTTCATGCAGATGACCTGTGAGCTGCTCACGAGGAGCTTATCAAAGGCCAAAGTCCAAATTAATTCCTAAAGGTGTTGCATCTTTTTTTTTTGCTGAAGCAATTTCAGTGAGAAAACCATTCCTGGTAGTTCTACAGTGTTTGCTCTGATTCACAGAGGAGCTGTTATCTCTTTTTAGTTTAGTTTGATTCCTGGCAGCTTTTATATGAAAGGCTGCCTTGATAATCTTAAACACTTGATCTCAACAATGTTCATTTTTAGACTGTTGACTTAGTTTGGAACAATTTCTTATTTTCTTGTATGTCAGTTAAAAAAAAAAAAAAAGAATGAAACTTCGCGTTAAGATGCCTAAGTCGTCTTTGAATGCCACAAAACTTGTTTTTCTATTTGAGAGTTTGCAAGAGTATTCATGAAGTAATCTGCATGTGCCAAATTCTGCAGCTCAAATTCTCTCTGGTAGCACTGAAAACACACAAGAGTAAGGACAGCAGTATTTGGCTTCCTCCAACTTCAAACATTTGTAAAAATGAAAGACAGCTTAAACAGGGCTCAGAATTCAAAGCAAAGTTCACATACCCAAGCTGAAAAAAAAGGTATTTGTGTGAATGCTGGCAAACAGAACACGCGGCTCTGGAAATACGCTCTGATGTATGCATTGCCCATTTTTTTATTGCTCTGCATGTGTTGCCCTCCTCACCAGGCTGATCACTTCGTTAAACTGAATTGGTTTGGTTATGCCTGTAGAGTCTTAAAAGGCATACACACCCTCAAAGTGATCCATTTTGGGTATGCCCCTGGGGCAGGAAAAGGAACAGATGGTGGGATGCGATGACTACGATGCGTCGGACAGATCAGCTGTCTGGAGAAGGTGTTCCAGCAGAGATTTCTCTATGCTACATTAAATTTTCAAGATGTTACCGAGAGTGTAAATAAGCTTTTTGAGTGTATTAAGTTCACCCCCAGGTGAAGAAAAATGCACACTCCTTTTTTTTTTTTTTTTTTTTTTTTTAAACTCTCTTGAAGGAAAAGGTGTGAGGGCAAGTCACAGTGTTTGAAATCTCAAACCTGCCTTCAGTGAGCTATCTGCCAGATCCCAGCAAAGCATCATAGGCTGGAAACTTTGTCTTCTGCAGGCTTTGTGCAATTGAAAACCCCTCAGTAAATAATATAAGCAACTCAGGGACATGCTCTGACATAAGGAAATAATAAAACTAATTAGGTACTAAGATCAGATTCAAATTGCTCCTGAGCCTGTTGGTAATTCATAGCATTCCCATATTGTATCTAGATAGTCTCTTTGGTTGGAGTGGGAGTTGTTTTTCTTTTACTAGAGCTTGCTTTTCTTTTACTGTGCAATATAAAGGATTTTTTCTGGGGAACATTTGTTCTCCTTATTCCTTTATTTTAAGTGATGGGGGAAATTAGGTTAATTATTCCCCTGTTAATTTAATTGTTGTGTACTTTAATAAAATAAAACCGTCTCGTGTAAGTCAGCTCTTGAAGGGGGAAAATAATTTTATGTGCCAGAAGGTGTGTTTATTTTTAATTAGGAGTTTCACTTAAAGACTTTTAAAATTTAATTCAATTTTAATTCAGAGGAGGTGGGGCATTTTAGCTATTAATGAGATATGAGACTTTCACATGTAGGTCACTGGTTTGATTTCCTTCCAGATCTGTAGTGAACCAAAGTTGTTAGGATGCTGAACAGCTGTCGGTCCGAATGAGAAACGTGATCATCTCAATCCAGGTCCTTGAGAGCAGGTGTCCAAAAGAGAGCAGCCACCACCACAGCTGACATGAACTGGCATCTGTGCTGGCAGCTTCTGCCAAGGAGCGTAGAGCAGGAGGGATACGGAGCCTGCACCATGCTCTTGCTTCTCACCATAGGCACTGCAGGGCGGAGCTGATCCACAGGAAGATGCAGAAAAGTTCTCACTGAGGTTACTGTTATTCCAAGTCTGTTGTTCTAAAAGTCCAGCCTATTAACTTAGCACTTTATTCATCGCAGAATTACAGTATGTGGTTTATTTCATCATATTTATGAGTAAGTATATCAAAAGACTCCAAAAAGGAGTTAATTCATTCAACATCACTTGGCTTCACCAAGTTGAGGTGGGAGCACAGTGACCTACCAGTGAAGGTAGGTGAGCTCTGAGAACCATTTTCCATCAACTGCCCTGGTTACGCACAAAGTCAGAGCCCAAGTTGCCCACTCAGGGCACGCTTTGCTTTCACTCCTGTCACCAGGACTGCTGGTTTTGGACTGCGGGTGCAGCGTTGCAAAAGGTGATTTATGGGCAGTAGCTTTTACCAGGAGACAATATGAAGTGGAAGTTAGATACTGCTGTTCATCTTCAACCACATACTAGGGGGCAATTAAAGAATTAACCTTTTCACTGATAATAACCATCTAGCTAACTGCTTTCTATTGCACCTACCACTGTAATATTTAAAGACTTCCACACCACATTGTCTAATAATCCACCACTGTTTAATAATAGAGCCTTTTAATGAACCTAATCTGGAACTCCGGTCACAATAGTGAAAGCTGCCTTGTTTATAAGAAACTACAATCAAAAACTCTTCAACTAATGTAATTAACTGTCTTCGTAAGTGACCTTTCATGATTGTGTCTTGCATCCAGCCCTGATGGTATGTCGCACAGCAGCTTCGCATTCATATCAGTCGCTATCTTGTGATCTACACTGACAGCTCGGTACTGAGGGCACGCTGCCGTTGTATCCCTGAACGCCTGTTGTACACACAGATAAAGACTTTCCAGCAGGGAGGAAAACAAGATTCAGAAATAATCCATAGACCCCGTAAGGGGCAAGTTCATGCCGGGATCTCCTCCTTCATGCGCTGATTCTTGCCAGTTAGGAGGTGACCTTTAGAGACCCACCTCCCATACTCGACTGGTTGTATCCCAGACCTTGTAGTTATTCACCGTAGCAGCAGCGAGTGCCACAACAGGGCATAAAGACCATCACTGAGAGGGTATCTGTGCAGGAAAGGAGCAGCCAACAGAACCCAGCTGTTTTTCCCCTAGAAATTGTTACACTGGGATGGCTGAAGCAAGTACCCATCCCTGCTCCGCTGTGCAACTGAATGATCCACCCCTGCCTGTCTGACTCCTTTTAACCTGCAGGCACAGTGTACAGCCATGCAAGGCAGACCGCATGTCCTGCTCCATAAAGGCAAAGTCAAGGACTCTTAAATCCTTTCACTCCACAAGAGATTGCACAGTGACCAAATCCTGCTTGCCCTCTTCAGGTGAATAAAATAATTGAAGTCAATAGTCCTAATTGCATCAGCAAGGCTTCCTCTCTACAGCTATTCACATGGTCTTTTTCACTGTGCTCGATCTCGATTAGATAATGTTAGAGGAGATAACAGCACAAAAATGTGATGAAACGTTCAGCGTGATCTCTCCTCCCTGCCTGAGCTGCCTCTAGCCCTGAGGAAATGGTGTTACCTTCTTCCTTTCTTAGAGAAACATGTATTATGAATGACACAAACCTTCCCGTTAGTTAACCCTTCTGCTTATTCCTCCCTGTCACTGACAACCTTCAGCTGCGGTTGCATACAAAAAGCGCAGCTTCCAGCACAAAGCACTGCCCTCCTTTGGATTAATACTTAAAACAGCAGGTAGGCTGCCGAGCTCGGACAAACTGTCAGCGTGATTCCAGCAGCACCTTGGGTTTCACTGTAACAAGGCAGCATCTTGAAATGGGACTTGACACATACAACGAATAAGGCTGAGCCTGACCTCTTTCGATGAAAGATGCAGCAAAAGGAAAAAGCCCGTCAGGCTTCTCCACGCGGCGCATAGCAGAACGAATAGTGCACAGGCTGGAACGGCGTGAGGTGCCCAGGGTACGTGGGTCAGGTGTAAATCCCCAGCCAATGTGTGATATTTCTGACTCCTTGTTGAAACCGGTATCCTTATTATCGGCTTTATTAGCTCTGCATTACAAATACACTTTCTTGCGTGATAGATAACTTGGAAATTAGTCCATGTTCGTACCAAGCATTGAAAACACAGTGAGAGCATGGATTTATAATGCCCTGTCTTGTTTGTGAAAGAAGGCCATGCCGCTGTTTTTGCGGAGACTGCAGAACACTGGAACGTGCATCTCCTACCTTATGTGTATCTATATGCATGGCTTGGTCTTTCTATGATGCCACTGCTGCTGCAGTCTTTTAAGGATTTGGGCTATTTAAATGAGTGATGATGATGGTTTCCAAAGCCTAGAAGAGCAGAATCCCATTTTGCCGCACAATCCTGGAGGCCACAAGAACGACTAGTGCTGGTATGGCATACAAGAGCATGTGCAGCTCTCTGGAGCTCTCAGCTGAAGCAGTGACCTTCTTCAGAGTGGTGCAAGCAAAAGAGACGCTTCATCCCTTCTCTCTCCCTGCCTCCTCCAGACAGCTCACAATCCAGATCAAAGCGTTTTGTTGTCTACCGTGGGAAGCAGGGCTTTGCAGAGTGAACAACTGGGATTAGAGGTGGAAGGTGAGAGCAGAGGAGGAAATAAACTGGAAACAGGTCTGGAAAACAGGATTTAAATTGCATTCACACTTAGTCTCGTTTGAAAATACTGTGCATGCAGCCTTTTCTTATCACGCTTCAGTTTCTTGGAACAAGGCCAACCCACTTGGACTGCGGACAGGAAAAAAAAAAGTGAGATTTTTTTTTTTAGTAGAAATAACTTTGAATTATAGTAATCAGCTATGAATGTCAGCCCTTCCCACCCGACAGCTCCTGAAAAGTGTGAGTAGTGCTCTAGTCTGTAGCTGTGCTTGGGTTTTAAGCTTTACACAATCAGTTCTGTCTTAGAAATTTGTTCTGCTTTGGACAAGTGAGGGTGATGTTCAGAATCCAGCCAAAAAAAAATTAGAAAGGCTTCAGCTTAGCAATGATTCCTGTGTGAGCATGCTGGGGTCCAGTTGGGGATATCTGCCCATCTTCTTACAGGATTTGACACCAGCATCCTACCGATCTGCAAGGATTCCTTAGGATGGATGTTCAACAAACTTGACATGAACTATGATCTGCTGTTGGATCCCTCGGAGATCAGCGCCATTTATCTGGATAAGTATGAGCCGTGCGTCAAGCCCCTCTTCAACTCCTGCGACTCCTTCAAAGATGGAAAGCTTTCGAACAACGAGTGGTGTTACTGCTTCCAGAAGCCGGGTGGTGAGTTGTGCCGTTTCCAGTACAAAGAGAAGTCGTTTGGGTTTCCCCCTGTCTCAGGTTTGATTGATGTGCTTGTAGAGATAGCTTGGTAATAGGCAGTTGACCGCGTTAAAAAGCTCTTTTCTCCAGCATCAGTGTGAAAGGGCGTTGTGTAACAATGTTTGATGTCACAGATGAGCTGTGTTAATATCCCATGATCATTAAAACAAACAAAGTAGTAATAAGTGCCAGTGCACACAGTCTACAAATAAGCCCCATTGCTGTTAGAAAGCTCAAGAACTTACTCTTTTATTAATGCAGAGATCAGTCAATTAGCAAATCATAAATTAGAGAGCTGGCATTGTGTCAGTTTGGTGAAGAGAGGAAAAACGATTTGACAATGAAAATGGCCCCCAAACACTATTCTCAACTACACTGTGTTGCAATTTATTTTTTTTAATTAGTGGAGCTAATGGCATGAATTTGTTTAGCGGTACAGTACTAGCATATGGGCTGCTTTCGCTCCCAGGTGTGCAGTAGTCTACATTTCGTGTCGGTGGTGAAACCAGTCATTACAGAGTCTGGCCTGTACCATCTGGAAACTGATTCTCATGCATTATATTTTAGGTCTTCCTTGCCAGAATGAAATGAATAGAATTCAAAAGCTAAGTAGAGGGAAGAGTCTGTTGGGTAAGTTCGATTATTTGCTATTCATTTACTCAACTAATTAAAGCTTCTGTGATTATTGTAACTTTCTATGCAGTAATGGTTTTTCAATTAAAGACTAATGTTTTGAGTCAGGAATACGCACCACGGAGTGTAGGCCTGACACTATGAAATTAAACAAATAATGAGATAGCAACGTACAGACCAGGTGTCAGCGTGGCAACGAGTTCAGAACTAATTTACAGCTCTTCAAAACCACAGAGCCTTGTCTGCACAGAGCTTAATACTGCCTTCCTCACTGCATAGGTCAGAACGTGTTCGGAGAATGCTTGATACTTAAGCCTCCCAATTTTGAAGGGTGACCGAAGGTGCCACAGTGCATAGCCAACGGGTTCATGTCTTCTTCCAGTTATGGTGCAATGTATGTATTCCTTGGGGTTCATTGTTGGCTAATCACCCTTAAAAATATTTCAGTATATTCTGTGTATATGAAAACAGGAATTCATATCTGTGCTGTAAGATGTGATACTGCCTGCCCCTCTCTCTGTTGACTATTGGGAGCCTGAACTGACTCAAAACTTACACTGCTCTGATGGATATCTAAAATTAGGTGAAATAAATCCCCATATGGCATTTTCCCATTTAATTGCTGAAAAATCAGGTTGTTGAACTGAGTCAGTTTAACTAACAAATTCCATACACTAAAATCCCAGTGTGTTACGTAGCCTAGCATTTATGTGGTGGTATCTTGTTAAAACTTCTGTCCTAGCACATTTGTGTACGTAGCTCCAGATCACGTGAGGTGTATCGGAACGGATTAAGGTCTCTGTTTACAGAAAGCACAGCTTTCCACCTTTGGAGAGCCTGGCTCACCTCAGACCCAGGCTGTCAGGCCCATCATTGGGAACCCATCCCTGGTTCTCGCAGCATCACCGGCTGCGGGACAGAGCACTCGTGTCAGCTCTGCTCCAGTGCCTCTCAGATTTCAGTCGCTTCTCAGGATGCTCTCAGATTTTAGCCTGATGTTTCTAGACGCTCAAACAAGCTTCTGCAAAGCTGATCTTTGCCAAACCCTGCTGTTACCAGATGCCACTGCCATTTTGACTCAAGGTTCAGGTACCTTATGAACAATCCTAACCTGGATTCTTTGATTTAAAATAAGAATAAACATTCCCAAAGGCCACAGGGACTGTGGTTTAGTTCCATCATCCTTTCATAGCAAGTTCACATAAAGATTAAGATGTTTCACAGTTGCAGCTCCTGCTGTTCATAGCTGTGGGAGCAAAGGGAGGATTGATTGCTCCGTCGCATGTGTGCTCTATTCAGTAAATATTTTGCATTTGTGTTGGAATGCATGTTGTGGCAGAGGAAGTCACAGAGTTTTCTGTCTCAGAGGTGTCATGATTTTCAAAGCCACCTAAAAGAATAAGAAGCCCTCTTCCTAATAGATAGCTTTGGCTATCCCATATTTATTTTATGCTTTGCTGTTATTTGCTCTATGCAATAAATGTCATCTAGGTTGAAACATAAGTGGTTTGTTCTGGTGTGCGGGGAAAAATGATGGCTATATTGCAGGTAGTGCAGCACGTCACTGGGATCTGATTGCAATAGCAGGAGTAAAATGACAAAGTAAAAGCAGTAAGAATGGTCCCTTACCACAAATAACTTCTAGTCAACTGTATTAAAAAAAAAGAAGGATAAAAGTGGCTAAGCTCAACAAATAAATAAGTGTCAAGCATAGGTTGTTCCACAAGCTAGAAAATTATAATATAGAGAGGAACTCTGCTTCACCTACCTTGAAAGTCTGCCTGCATAATGGCACCTGTCTGGGAGGTTTTAATCTGATCTCATAGCTATTTATACAGCGGAAAACATTGTCTTTTCACTTCACTGACTGAAAAATCATGCAAATGGAAACCAAAACATACACGTGACAAAAAACACTGCTTGTAGCAGCAATAAAGACTGAAAAGAGAGATGAATATTTTTAGAGAAACTAGCCCTTAATTATTCTCTTTCCTTCTCTGTCCCTGACAGTCCGGGCAGGATGCATGAAGAAGATTTCTGTTAACTTCTACCCATTGATAAAAAATGATGACTTTTGATATTTTGTTCTCTATATATTTTTCAAAACACATGACAGTTGCAACTAAGTACTTCAAAGCCAATGCCATTAGATATGTTGAATTTGGAGTCTTTCAAATACAGTCTAGCATCCCAGGGGACCGAATTAAAAAGTAAACAGCACTATTCATCTTTTTCTACCAGATTTATCTAGAGTACAATTAACTGCAGAGAGTGTACTTTTAGAGCATACAACTGTGCAGCCTGATAATGCTTCTCCCACATCACTAAGGTAATAAATTTCTGCTCCCATCACTATTTTCTTCTATATCAGCCCTGTGAATTCATCTAATATAATAGCTAATACAAGGAGCTGTGTGCTGGCTAGCACTTAATTCTGTCAGGCTCTTACCTGTGCGCTTCACTATCTTTAGCATATAATTATTCTTCCCATGTTCTCTGAGGAAGGGGAGTATTATATAGATAAGGAAATGATGGAAAAAAAAAAAGATATATAGGTCTGGATTCATAAAGAGGATATAGATGCAACAGTGCTGTTCAAGTTTGCGTGGAATAATTAAGTACTCTATAAGACAGAGAGGTGGGAGAAACAGGATTCGCTAGCCTGAGGCAGTTCAGTGGGGAGTGACTAACGTTTTGTTGTGCTTAATAGTAAAGCTGGTCCTCTCCATGCTTGTGGGGCAGCACTGTCCGTGCAAGAACCTCTGGAGAGGAAAATTCCTTTCTCCTTCCAAAGTCTGCAGATGTTCTCTGATGCCAAACCAAATTATGGGGTGAAATATTCCCACCAAATGGGCTGTCTGGATGGCGTGCTCCACGACAGCAGAGCTTTTAGCCAGAGCGTATTGCTAACGAACACAGGGGCTGATTTATGTAGGATTTACAGGAGGAATCATCACGCTGTACACCACTTGCTCTGTCCTCACCAGTTTATCACCTGCACCCGACACACTGGAGGAGACACGCTGTAATCGTCTCTCTGATGGCTGGCAAATACTGTGGCATTAGTATGCACAGCTAAATATCTACAGCTCCAGTGTTACATACAAATTGGCACAAATTTCCTATGCAGAAGGAAAAGTACCTTCTACTCTTCGCTGTGACCCGAAGTGTGAATCCTTTCCACACAGTTATGTTGGCAGTGAGCCTGGGCCGTAATTTATTCTTAAATCTACGGCTTTTACAGTCAGTGTGGAACAGTTTAATACCTTACAAGAAACACAGTGAAACTATGCAAAAAGGCCTGTTGCAAAGAAGGGAAAGGTTGCATTGCCCAAGGAAAAGAGAAAGTATGAGCCAGTTTAAAACACAGAGGCTGTTCTCTGCTCACCTCATAATGCCACCAACGTTCCCCTTTGACTCTTCCCTGGAGATGGATGCTCATCTGATAGAACAGGGGAGCTCCAGTGACACTGGTGCAGCTATGCTGGTTTACACCAGCTGAAAATCACTTTTCCCAAGGCTGTGTATAGTCTGACAAACACCTGGAGTGCTTAACAGAGAGAGGACATGAGCATGAATATGAAAAAAAATCATCTCACTCATTGAAATAAAGGATTGAACAGTGAGCATTAACTTACAAAAAAAAAAAAACCCTGCAAAGGTGAATGCATATACATGGTTTTTAGAACCATTTTTTGATGATCAGTGAAAATGAGTCTTTGGTAGTCATCATTATGCTTACATTTGTACCTGGACGTAATGGTGGTACCTGTAAGCAAACCTACTATATGCTTTGAAGTTATTTGAAATACTCTCACTAATGGCTGTGAAGTGGTCTTCAAAACTGATCAGATGTACAAAGATTTCTGCAGATGCTCAAAGGTTTCTGGTCTCATCTTCTAGACCTACATTAGCAGCACTCAAATATTAGATGAGGTCTACAGTGCAATGAGTTTTGAAATTCAAGGATTCACTTTTTATAGATGTGTGTGTGTATGAGATTGACTGACTTCCACTTTTATGGCTTTTATATAGGAAATTTTGTGACATTTGGGCAGCACCTTTTCATTCATTGTGAGAAATGTCGTGGAAATAGCCACGACACACGAACTGTCTGAAGAGATGCTATACACGTGGAACTAGTTAAAAAACTTACTGTGTGACCAGTAAATCACTGGTATCTTTGACAAAGGAGAAAAATACTTTTTCTCAAAAATCATTTGAGAGAATAAATTTGGGAGTAAAGGTGGGTTTCTGCCATGTTTCAAATTGAAGCAATTGGCAAAGAAAGGAAAATGACTGTACTGACCTCCCCTGGGAATAAAGCTAACTCAACTCGAAGGACAAGAGGGCTTTTAATATTGAAGTACATTTGCTGTATCTGCTGAAAATGGTGGGAACAATAAAACAGGTTTCTCCCAAGAGCTTCCCTGTCTGCAGAAGCCAGAATGAGCCACACTGTACAAGGCTGAACTATATTGGTTTTATTGTGAGACAAACCTTGGCCTTCAAATCCAAGTCTTATTGACTTCCAATCCTGTTGTCCCTCTCTGTAAAGCTGCTGCATTACTTCTTCTTTTATACATGGGAGCTCTGAGGAAGTCGGAAGTTGTGCTTGAGATGAGTGTGACTAGCAAGCAGATGGCAGATACCTTCCAGGGATACTGAGCGTGTTGTGGAAAGACTTAGATGATAAACACTGAAGGAGTGTAAAATGCTGAATTAATGAAGTTGGGGTAATAATCCAATTGGGAAGAAAAGTGTAAAACTAGGAGTTAAATCCGAAAGGGGCTCTGTGGGAACATAAATCATTCAGGGACAGACTGAACCCGTCTCTGGCACCGTATGCCATCACCCTCCCTGTGCTGTGTATGCACAAACATTTACACACTGTGCAGTGACCAGAGTGGCTGAAAATAGTTAATCATATAGCATTTCTGTTCCCTTTTAGGCACCAGATAATCACATGTATTTTCTTGCCAACACTGTAAAGATCTCAATGTAAATAAGTGACAAGTTTGTAAGACTACATACCTTCTTGCTCCTACAGAGGCTTTCATTACTGATTACACCTTCCATGTTATTCAGGTGCTTTCATCCCACGGTGCAATGAAGAAGGTTATTACAAAGCCACTCAGTGCCACGGCAGCACAGGGCAGTGCTGGTGTGTTGATAAGTACGGGAACGAAATAGCCGGCTCAAGAAAGCAGGGGACGGTTAGTTGTGGTGAGTAATAACGTGCTTTCCTCAAACAGCAAGGGAATTAACACTGTTGTAAGCCCTGCCATTGCTGTAGGATGGAGCACGATAACAAAAGTGACAACAGAGAAACATGACTACCAGTGTTGAAAGTGCTCCCGTGTTGTCCTGTTCAGACTGCAACTGGGGTTCTTATGCATCTGTTGGTCCTTTGGACTGGGGGTGCAGCAGACATTAACAGGCAGTAACCACTGGTAAGATATTTTTGTTACCAGTCTGAAAAATGTAGTAATTGAAATTAAAATTAAGGCTGTGGGATTGCTATGCATGGTTATTCATGTTCTATGTACTCTGGAACACACATTAGAATGGCCTAAATGGGTACAATTTTATATATTAACAACCAAGCCCAATAAAATTTCTGACACGACAATATTATGTAAAATCAACAATTAGCTGTTGTATCTAGGCAAGCAAGATTTCAGCCATATTCCTTCAGAGTGCTCCAGTGATGGTTGTGGATGTGGCTTTCTTCGAGAAGGAACGTGAAAAGCAGAGAGCTAGAAGGTCTGAGATGCCCAGAATCACATCACAGATGTTAGGCTCAGTAGCTATATTTGCAGAGAGTGGTTTATGCACTCAAATAAAATCAATTTGTGGAATATTTTTAGCTTGGTTTACATAGCTGTGATGGGATGAAAGTATTTACAAAGAAGTAATGATTTTGTGGCTGCATGCATGTGAACTGAGTCAGTACTCTTTTTAAAATGCGTTGAGTCTCTAGGAGGAAGGCAATGCATAGTTTTTTATGCAAGTATTTTTCATGAATAGCTGAACCAATTAATTTTAAAAGTAACATTGCAAATTACATTGGCTTGAATAACAAGGGTAGTGATGAACGAGGGATTTGGTCTCACGTGAGGGAATGACCTTTCCTGCTCACCTGTTTCAGAAGAAGAGCAAGAAACCTCAGGGGATTTTGGCAGTGGTGGATCTGTTGTATTGTTGGATGATTTGGAAGACGAACCTGAAGCAGCAAAAAAAGACAAAGAAGGGAAACTGAAGATTCATGTAAGAGCAGCTAATGAAGATGATGAAGATGAAGATGATGATAAGGATGATGAAATTGGTTATATATGGTAGTGCTCATCATAATGAGGACTCACGTTTTGCACAATACTGCAAGTCACATCATATCTTTGCAATTGTATCTGAAAGTACCTGGCACAAATATTCCCTCGCTACTGAGTTTAATTTTGTATAAGTCTATTTAATTTGGAAGATGACTTTTTTTTTTTTCCAGCAAGGACTGTTTGGAATACAGCTTTTGTTTGGTTGATTTGGAGAATTTTTGTTCTGTCCACAGGGGCAATGAGTTTTGTTTCAAAAACATTTCATGTCTTAATCCTCACTTGCACAGGTTATGAAGTATGTTCTGTGAAAGAAGAACCAGTACAAAGCTGAGAAGCCCTTCTCATGTTATCAACCATATAGAATTTGTGTCATAAATAGTTACCTGGATCATACCAGAAACAGTTATTTTTCTTTCATGACGAAGGAAAACTAGGTGCCTCATTTTCTAGTCCATATTTGCTAGATTTCAGTAAAGTCTAAGTCTCTCTTGATAGCGACTTCTGGCTGCCCAGCCCCAGGGGTTTAATCTAGAAAGAAACCCACTGGTTTGATCTATTATTTTTGCTGTTTTCAGAAACAGTGAGAGATACCTTAACCCCACTCTTGCATTAGGATGCAGATGTATGTTAGCAGTGCCTGTGATTTGCCTGTGAGTTATTCTGCAGAATGAAAAATATGCTTATCACACGGAAAACTAATTAGATTGATTTTTTTTTTCCCTTCTGATTTAGTTTTGGATATAGAGGTGGAGACAGTATGGAGCCAAAACATGGCTGATCACATATTCACTCAAAAGCAGGAAAATACCATGCTAGCTGGCAGAAGCCACTTTTCCAGGGACACTGGCCCAAGGGCTGTCGTCCTCAGCCCTCTCCAAAGTCAACGCCCACTGCAGAGCCTGGCAGAGCTCTGCAGCCCCTCTCCCCCTCTGTGTAGGACCTCTGCTTTCAGACACGATCACAAGAGCAATACAGAAGAGGAACTCCTCTCAGACACTCAGTTGTTTTCTGCTCTTTCATTTCCTATTTATGTAGATCAATGACCTGAGAACAAAGAGCAAGCCTGCATAATAGTTAGTAATGCAGAAGGATGTGTAAAACCATGAGGAATTTGTTGTGTGGTGTTTCACGCCCCCGCATCCTCCCAGAAATCTGCCATCAGAGTCATTTGCAAAAGGCCTGCAATCCTCCCTGCCTCAAATCCCTTTGGTTTTTCCTATAGCTCTTGAAAATTTAAAATCATTGCCCATGAGCTGCACAGCGTGCGTGCACACATGCTTTTTCTACTTGCCTTTCGTAGAAAATGATGCTGACCTGCAAGAGGAGCAGCTACAACCACCGTTTCTGTTTCCCTAAGTAGTATGATTTTGTGAGAAGCAACTGAACACCATCAGTAGCTTGCTTATCAGATGTCATGGCTGCTTTCCTTCTGGTGTTTTATTAATTAAAATAATAATGGGTCGGGCTCAGCTGTCCTGTGCAGGACCTGCCTAGGAGTTGCTATTTCACTCTGATGTAAAACTGAGGTCCATGATCAGCAGTTATGCTTGTCCCCCCTGACTGGACTCCTCATTCTCCACACACAAGTGTTTTTTTTCTGCAGTCCTGTGTCCCTTTGGCAAGGGCTTAGCCTGGAACTACACATTTCTTCAAAGGCCACAGTGAATCTCTGCCCAGGCCTCACCAGGGTAAAGCCTGTCTAACCAAGCCCGTGCAGGCAGCCCCAGGCTGCAGCCCTTCTGTCGTGCAAACATGCAAGATGGGTAAATAAAAGCTGTTAAATAACTCTTTGGAAGTGACCATGGACATCCTTCAGCTTACCTGAGCAGGCATGCCACCACCATTGCTCCTCTCCTAGCTGTAATCTTTTTCATGCAGCGATTCCAGATCAGAGCTGGCAGGTTTTATATCTTAAAACATAAACCATTTTCCCACTGTCTCAGACTCACCAACTCGAACATGCGTGGGTACCAGTCAAACTGCTCTGTACCCAGCAGAGCCAGGCAAGAGGGCAGGTGCCTTGGCTGGTTCAGCTGGTCCCTGGTAGCACAGTTCCCTGCGCTCAGAAGCAAACACATACACGCACACACACACACATACACCCCCACATTCCCCCTGCCCACCCCGCCCTGGAGCCCACTGGCCTGGTTTTGGGAAGATGCCCCAGCCAGGCAATCAGTCAGTCATCTGCTTCAGTTGCTCAAGTGGTGTTCTGACTCAGGGCCAGCACTGGGGAAAGAAAAAAAAAACACAACACCATTTTAGTGACTAGTTCAGGTGGGTACAACTACAAGAGAGTTTAACGAGAGCAGTGTCAGCTCACGAGGTGTCACGGCCTCGTCAGGAACAGGGCAGACAGGCTGGCGTGCTTGGAAGGGCTGCTCAGCCAATGGCTTGCTTTAAGAGCAGGCTTCCAAATCTTACAAAGCTGTTTCGCAGAGCCCTTTTGTGATCCACTGGCATCCTCCAGTGGCTGGCAGCTCTGCAGCCTGTATACACATGTATGTGTGTCTGTATATATACATTTGTACGCACTGTATCTGTGTGTCCAGTTTGGCAAGATGCATTAAGAAAATTTCTTTAAAATAAACTAGCGATTCTACCAAGAACCAGTGCTCTTCCAGATCAAGCCCCTTCCATTTTTCATGCTTTGTAAAGGATTTATTTTGCTTCCAGCTTAATTTAATTCCTTTATTTTTCTTTTTTTTTTAAAAAAGCAGGACTTCCCATCTGCGTCAAGTCATTGGCCTTCCAAACATTTTCTCATTGTGAAAAATGGAATCAGAGTTGTCCCATTCTTTTAGAGACACAAATCAATTTTTAATGATGTAATTTTCTTTTCATATTAGAGACTATGAAATACTGTTACACGTGGCTTTTTGTTTCAAGGTATCCTTTTAACTAACTACAGTGGTTAAATCAAGATCTCCTTGCGTTCAGATTTCAGCACAGTTGGGTTTTTGGGTCATTACTGGCCTGTGCTGTGACCACAAAGAATCCTTTTCCTTTTCTTTGCCTTTTTTTTAAGCTATTCTGTACTATTATTTTAAACCATTTGAAGCGTTTATTTAATATTTATTCTACAGTTTATATTGAAAATGTAAAGTTTATATTTAAAACAATGTTTGTTAGTGAATGCTTCTCTTTGCCTCTCCAGCCTAGTCTATTAGTCTCAGTGTACATTTCTGGCATGGGAATATTTTGATATTAGAAGTTTTGTAGCATTTTTTTTCCCTGAAGCAGCAAATGACATAGATCTAAGGTCACCACTTGATACAGACCACCAGATCGCTCAAGCTTGGCTTCCTACGTTTGTTGGCTTTTATTGCTGTCCCCTCTGTATGCCATCCAGGTTCCTTTAACACATAGACTGCTTTGTACAGTTACTATACATCAAAAAGCCCTTTCTACAGTAGGTGGGTTTTGGTCTTTTTATACTTTTCTCAATGCTGTTGATGTCCATTACTGTTAAATGCGTAGATCTGTACGGAGAAATCCAAATATTACGTGTTTCAGTTTGATGTCCCTACTGTAGATGGATGTAGACTATCATAGTAAGTAGACTTGCACAGTAAATTCTGAATGCTTTTTGCATAAGGAGTTAAGTGGAATGTGAGCATTTTGCTATCTTTGGTTAACTGTAAATGCTTAACTGTAGTCTGAAATAGTTGCATTTTTGTCTGTCTCAATAAATTTTAATTTGTCTGTGACTCCTTATTGCCTGTCCTGAATTTTATTAAACTTTGGGGATCAAAAGTACTGCAGTACCTTGAGTCAGCATTTAATCATGCATGAAAACTGATAGTCTTTTATATTTGGCTTATAGGTTATACCTCTGTTCAATGTCAGCTGTGATCTGTGACGTTAATGTAAGGTCTCTAGGAAGCTATATTTTAAAAGCAGAAATGAAACCAAACTGAAAGTAATAACTGTACCAAAATCAGAAGTTTTCAAATTACATTAAAATTGATTTTTAAGTAACTAGTGGGGGGAGCTTTCTATTTTATTTCCTGCCCAGTCTGCACATCGTGATGTTTTTCTGTCTCTTCTGAAGGTTTCCAGGGCAATTCTATAAACACAGGCTGTGTATCTATACACCGTATGTATGTGTGTGTGAATATATACATACATTCCGTTATGATCACCTGCCCTGAGAAGTGGTGGCCAAGGTCCCACCTGTCATGTCCTGTTAACCTCTTTGATTTGTATTTAGCTTTTCCATGATTCCCTCCTCCATTTTGGACGAGGATCTTGGGCAACTTTTCATTAACTCCCTGCCATGGGATACAGCCTTTGCTTTCCTGGTGCTACTGAAGCGTGCCCGCTGCTGAAATGCTGCTCCAGCAATGGTAAAAGGTCAGTTTGGGCTTAAGGTGAAATGATCAGCAGGAATGGCTGGAGGACAGTGGGGTCCTTCCTCGCCCAGCAATTGTACAACCATCAGTAGAATCTGCCAGACCACGCAGTACCACACCAGGGTGGAAGGCAGGGCTGGCACTTCTGCATAGAAGGGGGTACACGTGACAAAGTTACGAGATTAACCATTTACAAAGAAATAGCCCTTTTTTCCTCTGTTTTCCAACATATACATATTATCCTTATCTATTCTATAGACTATTTTGCTAATGACTATACTCTTCTTGGTTTGTGAAGCCTCCACCATGAGATGCATGCATACACTTATACACACAGTCTCTTTTCTTTTACAAAATTTTCTGTTGAGAGCCACACCAGCTACAAAACAGTAGCATTACAGCCTTCACTGATGATTAATTTCATTTTTCCTTAAATACTGACAGCCAAAGGGTGAGATATTAAAAAGAAAAAAAAATCATGTCACAACAGCTTTGCACACTGTACAGCTTTTAGAACAGATTAAGAAGAGGGAACTATTAATAAGCTTTGGACTCTTTGAGCACTCTTATCTTTGAAACTAGACCATCTCTTTCAGAGGGGGTGGGGGAGGCAGAGTGAAGGGCAGGCTTTATGTAGCCTTGGAAAAAGGGGGGGAAAAAAAAAAAAAAAGTGAAACAAATAGATTGGGGTAAGCTGTGAATGAGAGGGGGAGACCGACTGAGCATGGAGACAGAGCAGTCCCACCCAGGACAGAGCGTAAAGTGGAAAATTCCCTCTGACTTGAGCAGTTTGGGTTCAGCCCATCACAACCCCCAACCTGCAGAGGCCGGTCCCTGCTACGAGCTGGGTTGGTCCTGTCCCCTGTGTGCAGCATCCAGTACCTGTTTGAAATGAATCCCTGAAAAAAAAAAAACACAAACCACAGTGCACTCTGGGAGGAAGGGACGAGCAAGGCCAGAAGCAAATTGAGGTTTCTCTAGCACTGTATCTGCCCAGCAATGAGGCAGAGGTCTGTAAAAAGCTCTGATGAGTGCATTCAGTGGCCGTGCAGCCACCCTCCCAGCTGCAGCTGTGCAAGAAACCCCTCTGCTGACACCTGATTCGGAAAGAAGAAATACGGTGTCTGGCGGCTACTGGTCTGGAGTATCAACTTCCTTCACATATCCCTATAAATTCCTGCAATTCCATCCTCAAGGGTTGGGCAGAGAGAGAGAGTTTGTAAAGAAAACTTAAAATGCAGGGTCTCTGCCAGGTAGTAATTGCCTTTTCTCATCTATAGTTACTCAATAAAAATCATTGCTGGAGCATGACTCTACTTCCATTCCCGGCCAATACATTTGCAATCTGGCCCTTAAACATGGGAAAATCGACCCCAGAGCATATTGTTAGAGGAAAGGGCCAGAAGCACATTGGTTTATGCTTTGAAAAACGTATTAACTCTGAAATTATTTGCAGGTTTTGAGAGATTTGCAGGTTTTAACACTGATTTTTCTGTCTTGAGTATCACAAATCCAGTTAATGCAAATATATTCAAGTAAGAGCCTGTACAGGTAGGAGCATACAGACACAGCCTTGCTCCAGCACAGATGATGTATCAATTTATCACAACTGGCAAGGAATTGACCTAAATAACTACTATTACTAAAGTAAAATTAAATAAAACTGAAACTGTAGCAAGATGTAGGTTTTCACAGATTAATGTAGGCTATTTATTGAAATACTTTGGGTTACAAGGGTCTGTTAGAGAAGATCAATATTTCCCTTGCTTTTGGTACAAGTCACGTAAAAATCTGACACCTACCATGAGCTTTGGTGTTGTTAGTGACACTGATGCTCACCTCCACTCCTGCAAGAGCTGCTGCTACAGCAAGGATCGGTTGCAAATAAATCCATCTGCTGAACTCCTCCCTTGCCATGTACGGCATCGGCCAGCTTTGGAAGGTGGGCACTATTCCGTGACACAGAAGGGCTTGCCGTAGATTTATTTTGGCAAGCAAGAGAGCGCAATTTGGCTCAGCTGGCTGGAGTGGTAGAGACAAACATCAGGCTGGTTGTTAAACTCTGATAGCCTCTCAGAGCAGGGCTGTCGTCCTGTCTGGTCTCAAGCCCAGTTGCCATCCTCAGTTGAAATCACTCTCTCCTAACTGATTCTTCAGTAAGGATTTATTTCTTTTTTTTTTTTTTCTTTTTTTTTTTTTTTAATTTTGTCCCCAAGCCTGTGAGTTACTCAAGTTTTAACAATAAGCTGTATCACTGCAGAACAGGATATCTGATTGCTCATCTGTTTTACGTAATTGATTAATTAATAACCTTGCTAATTGAGTCTCATGAAATCCTCTGTTAAACTGGAGCAAGGCTATGTCCCAGACCACTGTTTATAGGGTTACATTAAAATCAGGACATTTTGGCTGTGCCATCTCCCCCGGGTTCTGCTGCAAGTCACAGTGTGGTGTTAACTTACGGGGGCTCCTGGGCTGTTGTAGAGATGCGTGATTTGGAGAGCGAACCTTCATTTCACCTGTACCCCAAAATTTCCAAACTTCTCCCTCTTTTTTTTTCCTTCTACGCCCCTAGAAGCATCTCCTCATGCTTGTGAACTCCAGGGCTGCCTCTCTCTTGCTTTCCACCACCAGCCGCTGCTTACATTGTACAGAGCAGCACAGCCCCACAGCCCATTTCAGCTGCGAACATTTTCTACCAGTTTTGGTCAAGAGTGCCAGCACAGCTGTAAAATAACGTGGCAAAGCAACCTTTCCCCCTGCTACCTGCAAACTGCACCGCGAGCTCTTCTCAAAGGCACCGCACTCGACACGATGTGACCTACATCTTTTCTCGGGAGCAATCACAGCTGAAATAAGGCATAACGTGATGGATTCTGTGCTATTAAATGGAAGAGGGCTATCCATGGAAACAACCACCACCAATAGTTTGCATTTTAATGTCATTTCTTTTCTTATTATTACCCCTAGACACGGAGCACTATGTATTGCTGCCACGTGATCGTCTGCAAGCTAGCAGCAAGGTGGAGGGGTGCAATCTTTGCCTTAAACGCTGCTCCTGAGCGTGCTTTCCCAGTGAGCTGCAGTTAGAGCGAGCAGCAAACATTTTCCTTCAAATCCGTCCACTAAGGAAATGTTTTCTCAGTCCTAACCCACCTACATCTAACTGGACGGAAGCCCATGGGGATTTCATCAAACGCTCAGGGTTTAGTCCACCCAGGGAGGGCAGGTGAGCAGGGACCTTCCTGCTGAGCTCTGGGCAATGAGTTAAAGACACCCTAAGACAAAGCAACCATACTCTGAAATGAAGGTCTAAGTGTCATCCCTCACCTTGGTTTATCAGAAGTCAAGAGTTATCCAGGAGGCCAGGGTGCAAATCTGTCAGCCCTCATCCATCCCAAATCTCTTCCCACACCGCTTGGTCCATCCTCAATACGGAGCTCCAGTTGCTTCATAACCTCTGCGGCAGCGGCTGAGCCTCATCCCTAATTCAGGCTGCAGTCCCGCTTGCTCTGAAAGGGCTTGGCATGAGCTGGTCTTTTGATGAGAATTTAATCCCAAGGCTCTGGAAAGGATTTAGTACCTGGAAACAAAGAGATGGGTTAAAATCCTGCATGCTGGACAAGCAGTTATCTTGATACGTTCATCTGCAGGAGAAGCTGGGGACAGTGACCATTTAATTCTGAATATCATCACAAGGATTCCCAAGACATCAGGGAGGGAAAGTGGAGTGGAGCAGGAGAAAAGAATTAGCCATCTAAAGCCCCTTCTATATAGCTAAAT
>WHYT01016570.1:13892-29777 GCA_009806455.1 Tetrax tetrax | reverse complement strand
CTATCTATAGCGGGGTGTGAAAGGTTCCTGACAGGACCGTGTGTATGTTGGGGAGGGGAGGTAGGAAGTGGGTTGGTAATGTGTCTTTCTTCCACACTGCTGGTGAGGTTTTTGAGTAATGAATCCAGGGGCTAATCCATCGTGCCTGCCATTGCAAAGAGCCCCGATAACCTCGTCTCTTCTTGTTTTCCTCTCTAAGACTTTTGCAGATTTGCCAACACAAGTTTTCCCTAAAGAGGGATCACATTTCAGGCCTGAAATGCTCTGATTATTTACAGTTTGTCACACCATAATTTATATTTATTGTTTGTGGCTCTTATTTACACATGTTCATTATTTTCCTATTTTAGTCATTTATCCTGCATGTTCCCCCCCCCGCTTTTTCAATTATTCCACATACTCACAGTTTATCAATTATATTGCTGAGATTCATTTAGAGAGTATAATTCGTTTCTAATGCATGATTTTTTGACAGCATGATTTGTTTTCATGTTTGCAGAGAATTTTAAGATGACAGTGACTCTAGGGCAGAGAGAATAAAAAGCTGGGAGGGTTTTTTCCTATGGAGACGTGTACTCCAGGTCTCTCACATGCACAATATGCATGTTTCATTGGCAGCATTTGCTGACCTGCTCTCTAAGTCCACATTGGTTCAGCTCTCGGTGTGGTTTCCTTCCTCTCATGGGACCATTAGAAACTCTTAGAAATTACATGTGCTCCCCTCACTGCTACTCCACTCTTGCTCTTCCCAATATTGCTGGGTCCCTTTGGAGAATGCTACAGCAGCTTTAGTGGGCTGAAAGGGTCATTGAGCCTCAACAGCTCCAGCAGACCCCAGCCACGGTGTTCCCTTCAGAGTAATCATCTTTAATGACGCGGATGAAAGAGCCCTGCCTGCCCATCGCCGGGTTTGGGTGTGAAGCAAATGGATCCTTTCTAGCAAAGTGCTGTCACAAAAAGGCTCCCAGTTCAGGTGGGACCGGTAAGTGCACTCCCTCAGCTCCAGCCTCATCGGTCCGTTTGCTTATTAACAGCAGTAAGAGTTGTTTGTTTTTTTTTTTTCTCTCTGCTGTCTGGCTGTTGCTTTTGAAGCTTTACAGGCTGTCATGCCCAGGATGGTGAGGCAGGAAGATCAGCTCTTCAGAGATGCATGCCAAAAAGCACAAACCCTCCCACCATCCTGCAAGGGAGTCATGCACCGTACCTTGCTCTGGGACTCACTACCTGTGTTTATTCATTTACTGAGGCAGTCTGGACTTTCCTGTGGATGATGGCTGTCTAAAAAGCTGAAGAGATGACTACTGCATGGTATTTGCTCTCTTAGTGGCCTCTATCCCAGCTCTAGAGCTTGGCAAGTGTGGACCTGCCACCATCTAGGCCTTTGAAAGCCATCTTTAACACATCCACTGCTTTATACAGCTCCATGAAACAGCTGAATTCAGAAGGCATGCTGGAGAACACCTCAGCTGTGTTGATCCCTCATTTTGCCTCCTCTCCACGCTCTTTAGCTGCCAGTGATGAGCCAGTCCATGCTTTGGCTCTCTAGCATGAAGTCTCTCGTGTTTCCAGCATTCCCCAGGAAATACCCATAAATATTCAACCTACGTTTACCAATCTACAGCTCCAAGCTGTGATAGAGCTTATCATCTTCCCAGTTTTAGTCTCATCCCATGACCAGAGCAGAGTGAAGGACTCTAGCCGGACCACTTTGGGTCAGAGTCTGGTTTTCAGAGATGTGGCACGTCACCAAGTGGGCTGCTGGGACACAGCAGAGCAAATATACAGCAGTGCCAGCTCAGCAGTGGCTCAGGCCCACACGAAATCTCTCCACCCTTGGGTTTTGAGGCCCACCATTCAGCAGGAATTCAGCTGCAGTTTCTCTCCTGCAGCCCCTCGATGCGTTTTCCTGTGTGGTTTCTGTCATTAAATCCCTGTGGCCTCGGAGTGTTTTGTTCCCGTGATGCAATTTATTCTGTCCAGCAAGGCTGCAAGGGAGGATTTACGTTAACAAGGTCTAAAGCAACTGTGACCGTTAGTGGCTGAAAGCAAATCACGGTCTGTCTCAGCGAAAGCCCCAGTTAATTGGGCAGCGCTGTACCAGTAACAGGGGGATGTGGCACTTGTCTCCAGACTGATTTTTAAAAAGCTGGCTAGAAGAGAGGGGACACTTGAAAGGGTTCGGGGACAGTGAGGCAATAAATGGTCATTGAAGTGTTTTTTATGTCCAGGAAAGGTGAAGGCTGCTGGATGAGTTTGGTGCCCTCAGAGAAGTGGCTGAGTCCTCACATTTTGTTGTCTCCTGCTTCTTCCTTTCTGTGCATATTTTTGGAGCGCACATCAGTAGTGGTGGTAACAGGCATTGCGGTAAAAGCATAGCCAGATTAAAGGATATGCCTTTCAAGGACTGAAAAAAATCCAAATCTTTCCCCACTGTGCTCACATGTGACATTCTTCACATCCCTCCTCCTCCTCCCTGCCTCTGCCTTGCTCCCTGCAAAGCCCTTTCCAAGGTGTCTCGGTGTCCCGGTGTCAGGACAGACGCTTCCCAAACATCACTCATCAGCTTTGCGCAGCGAAGAAACCCAGGCTGAGATGGACCTTCTGAGCTTGCACCTTCAAAAGAGACACAGCTGCCTTGCAGGATGCATTTCAAAACTAAAATGTTTCGTATTTTCAGACCTAAATGCTGCATTCATGGCTTGTCGAACTCATTTTAAGCAGCAATCCATTTCTGAAGGTTGAAACTGTCTTTCAAAAAGTGTATTTAAATAAATATTTGGAGAAGGTAAGAGATAGTAAGAATGCATTTCTTAAAGTATTTGTGTACAGAAATCAAAGATTTCCACACTGAATTCAATCAACTAGTTTTATAGGGCTCCAAAGTTGGGGTTTGGTATACAAAATTGGGAGTCAGAAGCAAATTCTGTAGCATTTTATATGACTGCGTGACAAAGAGCATAATCACTTTCCAGAGCAAAAAGCTGTATATGTCTTACAGCTTTGTATAATAAAATTACAAACAGGAGATCAGACGGGATATTTAATTCTTAGATTGGGTACATTAAAAAAGCTGATTTAAGTTAAAAGAACCATATCACTCTTTGGCCAGGGCTGTAAATCAGCGCAGCTCCACTGAAAGCACAGAACTTCAGGACATGCATACTGGGGAGGACCTGACCTGTAATTTTTGGATCAGAAGGAATCACAGGAGATTCTCTATCATCCTGCAGTGCTTATGAAAGCACTTTGAACCTTTGATCCTTTTATGCATTGAGTTAAAACTGACATTTTTAAAGGCAAAGCTATCACATGACAGATACCTGCAATTTCCACCAGACTGGTGTGGGATTTGAGGTACATCTCTGGGATGGAATGGCAACAAGATCCATCCTCCAGCATCCTTAGGGCTCCCTCCCACCACAGCTGCTTTCCTTAGGATTGGTGCAGAACCAGCTAAATCAAAAGCGTTGCTGGTTTGGCAGGGAAACAGCCAGGGCCAACTCCTGCCCTGCACGTCCCAGGCTGGCACTCGGCGGGGGCTCAAGGCACCCCAGCCCACGGACCAGGCTTCCTTAAGCTGCAGAAATTTCAGAGAAGCTATTTTGAGCAAACGTGTGACCCTGGCATTATAAAAGCCCTTTGACATAGGAGTGTTCTGCTGCAAACATAACACTGCATTTCTTCTTCAGCTCTGCAAATGATTCATTTTTTCCAGCAATGTGTTATTTGGGTTTTTTACAGCTATTTCCCCCCCCAACTTTCTGCTCAGCACAGTCCTGGTTTTCACCTTCAGTCTGACTTTGTAATCCATGGTTGGTTTCAAATCAGCCATTCCGTGTGGTAATAAATGGATTAACTTTCTGCTTTCTGACGAATAGTAGGAAAAATGTTTCTGAATTATCAAAAAATAATTGGAATTAAAATTGTAAATGATTTCTACAAGGGACATTTTTGTAATTAGTGGAATCTGTGTGATGGAAGCTATTATAAATAACAAAAAAAAAAAAAAAGTGTTTACCTAATCACTAGGAAAGTGCACATTAGCTCTCTAATTAGAAGTCCCTCACGGCTCTACTACAAACTTTGGACATAATTTGTTTCATCATTCCCTTAGCAGGCAAAGGAATCTCCATCAGTTCCATTTGTGCATGTCCACAACTGTGAAGGCAGCTGCAAATTTAATTGCCAAATTCACACCCATTTATCTCATCAAGCCCCTGCGGCTTCCCAGCACCTCGTCCTGAGCCCAACCCGCAGACACCAAGAGCCAAACTGGTATTTGCCATTTCGGTCACTGCTGATCCGATGCATCACTGGAGAGACAGCTCCAGGTTATAAGGTTGAAGCAGGTTCCAGCACACCTGGGTGCAGAGGGATGGGACGGAGCAAAGCCATGGCTGCTCCAGGCACAACACTGTGGGATTCTGCTCCGAAAGAAATGCCAACTTCTGTTAGCATGAGCGTGGTTTGGTTTTGCTGTAAGTTCTCTTGAAAGCTGCTCTCACATTGAGGAGCGAAGACTTTTTGGCACCCTGCCTTCCACACAGACTGAGGTTATCAAAGACAGAAAGGGGCTTGCTGTGTAGAGACACTTTCTCATTCAAGACACCCCACATTGCCAACTCCAGCAAAGCATCCCTGGAGCCCTCTACCCACATCCCTGTGCAGGGATCAGAGCAATCCCAAATTCCCTGGGTAACAAGAACTTGGAGCTTGTAGTACTGCAGGTTCCTAGAGCTGTAGCTGTGGTTTGGGATGGTGGGGCTGTGCTGGTGATGGGGGATCCCTCAGTGTTGCCACAGGAAAGTGCTGCATCCCTGGCCCCAACAGCTCTTGGCCGCAAAGGGACAACCTCCAGGTATGGCAAGAGCTGCAAGTTTTAACCCCACAGGACATCACATCTGTTTCTGTCACAGATATTTTATTTTGGGAAGATAAGAGAGTTGTTGTAGGTCAGGCCAGAAGGACAAATACAAGTGTCTGTCATCAGCTGTACTAACCCCACTGGGTATCGTGGGTGAGGCAGCACTTTTGAAAAAACTTTTCACTCCAAAACTGTTTTCCCAAAGCCGTCTGAGTATTTAATACAAGAAAGTTAGTATCTCCCGATTAAGTCACATTAGAGCAGGTGGGTTTTTAATACATTTGACCTATTTTGTGTTAGCCAACACAGATTTGTTCTTGTCATGCTAAATAGCTGTTTAAACCTGCTGTGTTAAACTGAGCAAAAATGCAGATTTTATTACAGTTACAGAGATAAATTCATAATGTGAGGGGCTCATTTTAGGATTTCAGCACACATTTGTGTGCTGAAAATCCTTTTAAATGACTGAAAATAGGAAACTATTTATCAAATGCAAACACTCCTGTTTAAAAATATATGACGTATTTTATCTACTTAAGAAAATCTATTAGCTAGATACATTTGCCATGGTATCAAGTCCTGCAAAGGGAGTTATGCTACATTTCAGAGGTAGCCTGACACTTGAAGTTGCTGCTCTGCTGTGATTGCTGTGAGACGACAGCACAGCCCCCGCTGGAGGGCACCGAACATGAGGGTTCCGAAAGCTGGAGAGATGTAACCCATCACCTGGATGCCAGGTCTGAACCCCTGGGCTTTACAGTATAAAAATTACTACTTCCCCCAAAAATCTTTAAAAAGAAATTTTTTTTTTCACAAATCTTCAGTTTCTTTGAGAATGGGCACAGCAATGCAAATTGTAAGTGTGAATGGTAAATACTCATTTTTGTCCCATTTTAATAATGCTACTGGTCGTGGGCAGCAACAGCATGTTAGTTCCCAAAAACTGCGGGTGTAGGGCTCATCCCTACATTTTGTGTTGCACACAAAATACACCTGGTGCTTTGCAAGTCTGGGGAGAGATGTAGGTGCCCCAAATTGCTGACAATCTAAGTTGCTCAGGCTGTTACCTCGCCATAGGAGGCGAGTACCATGAAATCAATTTCTGTGCCCAATTTACTCTCAGTGACACCTGCACACATTGTAAAGCGTAATTTGTCATTTTGCTCCTCTTCTCACATTGTTTCAGGTTATGAGATCATCAAGTCAAAACTTAGCTTTGACCCTCCACTCTAATATCCCCCCTGCAGAAGAGAAGCCACAAATCATAAATAAAAGTAGATGGAGGGGGTAAACCACTCCTGCTTTTTCTGCCTCTCTGTTGTAAGCACCTCCTTTATTATCCCACAGTCCATAGTGGGAAAAGATTATTCCATGTCCAGGGAAAACGTGACCTGTGGATCACAGGAGGTGCAACGTGAGCCCCCCAGCTAATTTATCCGCCTGCTTGTTTAGGCGGAGCCGCAGGCTGAAGCGGCGGCAGCGGTAAATGGCTGTGGTGGAGAGTGATGGGATGATATCGGTGATATACGGAGCAATTTGGGATGCAGGGAACATAAAAAGAAAGAAGTAAGACAGTATTAAATGCAGTCCCAAGAGGCAAAATAATGGAGCTAAAACAGTAAAATATATATACACACACATAAACCAAATAAACCCGTGACGCGGTGGAGCGAGATAAGCCAGTGCAGAGGAGGGCAGGTCTCTGCCGGGGGACACCGTAGGGTGTGGGGAGCAGGAGAGGGAGAAGGGCACAAGAGCTAAAGCAGGCAGATGAGCTGACGTGACACTGAGCCCCCAGAACTTTTGCAAAATGTGTTGGTTTTGGGGTGCTCACCCGTGTTTTCAGCCATCACCAGAGGAGTACAGGGGGGAACTAAGTTTTGTGAAGCAAGAACACCCTGCAGCCATAGCTCAGCTGCAGCCATAGAACCCTTATGTATTTGTCCTAAACTCAGCATTTGCACTTTCCTGAATTGGAAAGGCAGTTTTACACGCCAGTTTGCTAACTCTCCCAGAGCCCCACGTGCAAGCGCCACAGCGCACACGGGAACCGGCTGCTGGAAAAAGAGGAGAGCCCTGCTGCGTCGCTTGTAGGCAGGGCTCATCCCTGCTAGGTCCCCGTAACCCTCCCCGGAGATCATCCACCAGCCGGTGGCAAACGGCAGCCAGGGACTGCTGCAGGGACAGCTGGGCACCTTGGCACAACCCTGAAAGGCGCAACTGCCGCCCGGAGCAAAACACGTTACGTTCCGGTGAGGGCTTTGAAGAGATTGCAATGCTCGTGAATCACATTTTATACATGGGTAAATTTATACACATAGATAAAATAGATGTTACTCCTCAGCGAACTCCCTCAATAATCAATTGCTAATTAAGTACCGCTGCCTTAATAGATCTAAAGCAAATCCCTTTTTGAGGCACTGGACATGCAGCCACTAGCATTTATTGATTACGCATGTCACAGGCACGGGAGAGGAGAAGGTGCCTTTTTTCCTGCCCCCTTCAGAAGCTGTATGCCAGCAGCAGCTGAAAAACAGAAATTAGAATTACTGGAATAATTTATTATTATCTGAGTCCTTTTGACTCTGGATGTGAACACATTTTCCATAGGAATGAACATCCCGGGAGACGTTTGGTACCTACCCAGACCATTACAGAGGCGGAAAGAAATCAGTGTGATACTAATGAACACTGAAAAGCTGCCTCCCATTTAATGTCTCTTGAATCTTTCCTGTAACGGCTGTTCCAGTGAAACCTATTGTACAATGCTGGCTCTTCCCAAAAAGAGATTTGTCCCTAAAACCGTTGGTCATGTGAGTTCTTTCAGTGTGGCATTACTGAGCCTGAAGAGATCTAGTATATTTTGTTGGGCTGCTACTTCCCATTTAAGTATTAAAATAATAAATTCCTTCACTAACAAGAAACAACACTCATTTTTTTTTCCTAAATTATAAATCTTACACAATTTAAAAACTACTTTCGGTTGCTTTCTTGCTGCTATCAGTCAGAGATGCACTTCATTTCCACAGTGCTCTAGGGACTCAGTAGGTTAGAAAAAGCAAATAGGAAAATACAATGAATATTTTATTTTTGTTATTCAATGCAATAGCCAGAAAGCAGTCCCTGAAATCTGCTAAAAGTAATAGGAACTGGCTGCCCTTTTAATATGTCCCCCTTTAAGGTGGCTATTAGGAGCCCAGAATACAGTTCAATATTCATTACAGCAGCATGCCTCGAGTTTTTACTGAAGCCCAAATCTCTTATGAGGTAGATTTTGTGCATTTTCTTGCTGATTTCCTGTGGTTTGAGTTTCCTCTATCTACTAGAGACCTTGCAGGCATGCATGTCCACGTGGGCATGCAAGAGAGGGTGCACCACGCAAAACTTCATTTGAAGCTATCAGTGGGCATAAGCGAAAGTTTTCAGCCAACATCTCATTTGTGAAAATTTTATGAAATGGTTCTACTTGTGCCTTTTTTTGCTCTGTATATTTTCCTTTAAAAGCCCAAGTGTACAAAACCATTACAAACATCACTGATGCTCCAGGCAAGCCCTTTTTTTTTTTTGCTTTGTTTCTACAGCAGGAGGTGATTGCTGTCAGAAGTTTGCACAGTCTTCCTGAAAATCAACCCAAGTGTTCCATTGCCTCTGGGCATGAGTTTCCTAGCCTGGGAGACTGTCATCTGACAAGCAGAGGAAGAAGATTGGGCACTTAAAATAAGGGAAGAAGAAGAAAGCCCTTAGTGTTTAATCCTGTACTGCAAAGACGACCTTAGAGCATTGGCTCATAAACAATATGAAATCCCACCTACCTTCTCCCATTTTTACAAGTGGAAAAAAAACCTCTCAGTGTCTTAGTTTCCAGTTTATCCTTGTGGAATTATTTTACCTTCATCAAACTAGAGAATAAGCTTCCTCGTAGGTCACCAGCAGAAAATGTCTCCTCATCACGTGGCGATTACGTGCAGATCCCTCACCAGAACTCCCATGTTGACCAGGAACGGGGAGATGCTGAGATGCATGGTAGCTGTGATAAAAAAAAAAAAAGGGCTTCCTTAAAACCTGATCAAAAACGTATTAGACTAGGAAGATATTTATCTTTAGCACCAGAAGCACATCCCAGGCCAACACCACCAAGGGCAGATGAGTGCTGAAAACACCTTCTGAGTGCACAGGAAGCCAGGAGCCATAAGAAACCAGAATAACAGGAATAAACTCAAACAGTCCTAGTCTGGGATCTTCTCATGCTCAGGAGGATGGACCCAGACTTGAACATGCCTTCAAGCCCAAACCCAGGCTGCTATCTGACGAGCCCTGCAAACAGAAGGGCAGGAATGTTCCCAGCCTTTCTTTCGTGGGAGCAGAGACCCAAATGTCCCCTGATGATGGTACAGAGATGCCAGGGAGAAGCCTGCAGCTAAGAAGGGCGTGCAGATCCCTCCATTCATACCCACCGCCCCCCGCTCCCTCACTCTGCCTAGCCCAAGTAATCCAAATAAACAAAAAAATAAAGCCAGCATGCCTCATTTTTCCTGACACCAGAAAAAGAGCAAATTAGCTGCCTTTGAGCAACAATTAGGAAGCAGAACATTTCTCTGGGCATCGCTACAGAAGTAGATCATCCCTCGGAGCAGAAGCCGTAATAGCTTTGGAATCATTATAAGCACCACACATTCAAGCAACAGTGATTTGCACTGAAAATAATCTAGGGGAGGCAGCGAAAGCAGCGCTTATGTAAATAAACTAACCTTAGTATTTTGTATGGCACAAGGGTCTTGTTTTTATACACTGAAGGAACCTCATAAGAGAAAGAAATTGGGAACAAAAAGGATTAAAGAGCTTCAAGAATTTTAATATTTCACTTTCTTCGGCAGATGACTATTTTCCACAATCTAATACCAGATGCAAATAGTTGGAGCCATATTCAATTCTGTGTTTAACAATGCAAGTTCAGGTTGATATCAAATCATCAGATTTGCTCAAACCCAAGGAAAATTGCACATCAATCACAATGTCTGTATCAGAACCAAAGCTGAGAATATTTTAGAAAAAGCTCGAGAAATTGCCACTCAAAGGCAGTTTTGAAGCTGTTACTCCTGCGAGACCCTAACACCATCCCTAGCCACCTGTACCTCTGCAGCTGTTTGAAAAAAAACAAAAAAAACAAAAAAACACAAACATGTTTTTATTTAAAAAGGACACAAAACAAGAAGGAACAATTTTTTTTAAGTCTCTTTGAAAAACAGTATCATGCAGCTTTGCAGAGCAGAGAGCACAGAGGGTTTTAACTAACTGCGCTTCTGCATGGTAAGACACCAATAAAACACGTATTTCCAGGACTATCTGGCTAAATTAACGCAGCTCAGTTTTAGAGTCTGTCTGTCCAGTTCAACCAGAAGAACTGATTTCAGTTAAACTGCTAATTCCCCAAGGGATTTTTCTCCAGTTTTATTTAGTTTTGCACTCATTTTAGTTAAACTATTTCAATTTTGCCTACAGGAAGAGTGCTTGGATTTAAAAATACGGTTGCAGGAAACAAACAAAACTGTCCCATGATGCCAATCGTACCAACAAAAAGCTGAATTTCTTATGTGGTGGTACCCTCCATTGTACCTGGCTTCTCTCATCCCCAGAAAAGCAATGCCAGGGTAGCAATCAACGGATTTACCATTAAAGATGCAAATACCATCCTTCTGGAGAGTTGTCCTTGTCCCCATCTACCCAAGGTAACCCTGAGGGGACTTCTTTCGGCAGGTGAATTTATGAGGAGCTCACACTGCACGCATCTTCACTGACCAGCCTCGTAGCTCCGGCGCTGTTGACCTCCCAGAGCTTCGGCACAAATTAAGGTGTCCAGAGAAGTTTTGAATGATTTGTTTCACAGTGTCAAGAGTCCTTGGTCAAGGTAGGAATAACCAGTGCCAAGTGAGGTCGAGCCATCACACAACTCTTACTTAACGTCCTTTACACCGTGGGGTTTCTGATGGGTTGAGAATCTGTGATGAATGAACCTGCAGTCGCTGCTTTATCGATGGCAGAGTGTGCAGCCTTTACTCCAGAGACACTCTGCTAACTCAAAGGTCATCAACGTGCTGGCCCCACGCCCTGTGTTTTATCAAGGACGGACTGTAGTTCATTAGGGCTTTGATCACAGCACAAAGCACTTCAGCCTGAGCCTCTGAAGAAAACCAACAGGAGGTTGGAAAACAACCCAAGGACGTGGCACGTGCCAGCAGAGACACGCCAATGAGTGGTTGCAATGATGGGCAACAAGGCACGGGGACGATAGCAAAAGCCTACGTAGTTTTGGGGAGAATGAAGTCATGTGTCAGAAGTGAAAAAGATATTCAGCACAAGTAAAAGTGTGCTGGGCACTACTGCTCTCCTGCATGTCTCACTTCAAGCATTGCAGGTACTGCCTTTATGAACTCCCTCACATTTAGGAGCAAGACAAGAGCCTGAACTCGACAGCCATGGAGCACAGCTCAGCAGCACAGCAGCACTCCCTCTGCCTCAGCGACCTTGCTTTGGGACTTTGGCATTTATCTTAGCCAACAGACAGCCTAAAGCCATTTTCTGTGGCCAACTAAAGCACGGGTGATAGACCAACAAGACAGTTACAGGGGCACAGTTGAAATAGTCTTCAATCTTCACCCAAGGCATGGATGATCAAAGCAAAAGAGCATTTTCTCTGACGCAGGACATGCGATGACACCATCAAACCCAGGAGCAACCCTAGCCTGGCATTGCACCGCCCAGAGACGTCAGAGGGCTCAGCAAGCACCAGGAGCCACATCTCAGATGCCTGCAGCTGCCAAGGTGCTGCAAACTTGGACTCCTTTCACGCCAGGGAAGCCACAAAGTCCCTTGTCAATGTGACAGCACCATCACATCAGAAGGATACTCTTACATTTGCTGTTCAAAAAAAAAAAAAAAGAGGGGCACATCATAGCTGTTCTAAAAGCCTGTGGAGAGCCTTGATGGTGAGCAGAGGACCAACACACAGGAGCAATTCTACAGCCACAGCAACACTCCAGGCCTGTCTGCACTGCGAAGCGAGCCAGTGCTCCGCTCACACGAGTGACAGCAGGCTTGGAAAGCTGTGGCTGGAGTTGTGCTTCCATCCCACCACGGCATGGGCCTCACTCGTGCCATTTCATGATTTTGCTGTGCAGAATTTTCTCTTAGACGAGGTTTGCAAATCTGAGGGAACTATATTTTATAAAACAAATTTAGTTCTCTCCTATCTGCATAATAAATGTCAAAACATCATCACTGCAATTTTAGGCAGGGAATGTTTATGTAAGAATATTGTGCAGATGTGGTGAAAGAGTAATAAAGCAATGCTAATTATCTAATCAATCTTTCTTAACCTTTGTCTTAGACACTACATAGTGCTTACGCTAAGCTTAGATCCATTTTTCGGGGTCTAAATAATGTTGTAATCATAGCTGTAACGTGTGGGTTCATTGGAAGCTTCTCTTTAAATGCAACATTGTCAGTTTACACCAAAATCTGTCTAGAAGCCATCTGTTGCAGAAACTGGTCATTACCAATTTCATCAATCTGTTCCCAAATTTTGCAGTTGCCAGCCACCAGGAACCATCTGTTAGTGTCAAAAAAGTAACAATTCAATAAGCAGACTATCTGGGGAGGAGATGGGGAAATATGCTGCAATATTTGGCGCAAAAGGCAAACTTGCCAATTGTTGCGGTTTTACTATCGACCTACAACTTCTTTGGGAGCAATGCCAAGCTCATTGATTAGCCATCAGTGGGAGGGAGGTTTCCAGAAGACAGCAATAACCATCAGCAGTAATGAACCTGGAGAACTGACACCTACCCCTGCTATAACATATTGTCCAACAGAGCCCAGGCTGGTGCCGGCAGTGACTTTCCCAAAGTCACCAGTGCAATTTGAGCAGCTTTGAATGATCACCTCTAGCAGCAGTTTGAATAAAGACAGCGTGTATAAACGGGCTGAGATTGCACGTTTTCATGGGTTTGCTCAGTCTTGTGAAATAAAACAAATTTCACATCTGTTTCTCAAATGATCATCCCTCACCGCGACACTCACATTGCTGGGACCATCTGGACACCCAAGAATCAAGAAACCCCTTGAGCTGTGATCTTCCAACCCCCTCTGCTGTGATCTTCCAGGGCTTGTAGGTCCTGCAAAGGCTGCATTTCTTTACAACCCCTCTAGAAGCAGTTGCCAAAGCCACGCCGAGCAGCAGGCTGGGGGGCAATCTCGGGGCTGTGGGTGTCAGTGCCCATGGTGGGGTCAGGACCATGGCTTTATCTTCTCAGAAGTGATAGAAGTAGAAGTGATAAATGGCATGGTTTTTTTCTCATTTTATTATTTATATATCTGCAAGCTGGCACATTAACCATCCAACTCAGAAATTTATCCATGAACCATCCTGAAAATAGCCATCTGACTATCACCAAATTACGTATGCCTTATATCCCCATTATCTCCACAGTTTGCTTGTTTCTGAGACGCCTCTGCTGAAGCCTCTGCTGTGGCCTGCACGCCTGGCCGTCTATGGATGCAGAATCACAAGAACTGAAAGGTTTTGTGTAAAGCAAAGCACAGGCTGTAAAGTAAGAAGATCACAGATAGGGCAGACATGGTGATACTTAACTGCTGGCCAGAATTCCTGACCTTTGCTAACAATTACATTTTCCCTTTGCTTTCCTTGTCCACGGAGAAGCCTGCTTTGACAAATACCTGGCAGACAAACATGTAACTCTGGAATAATAAAGCACAGAAGCTCAGTGTTAATGAACTACCCTTGCAGCAAGAGAAAAACACATTTGTTTTCAGACACAGCTTTCTCAAGAAAGAAAAATCCCAATTCAAGTTTAGTTTGTAGGAACATATGCATTCGGAAAGTTATTCCAGTTGCAGCTTCTAACGGACACTTGTATTTGGGTCAGCTGCATAATTGTATAAGCAGCCATTCTCTGGGAAAGCTGCTTTGTCCATACAGTCAGCCTTGGGACTCCCTCACCTCAGCAACTTGGGTTAAATCTTCATCTGTCTCAATCTCATTTCAAAACGCAATTAAAAAGACCAAGCCATTTCCTTCAGCCAAAACAGACAGTATATGCAAAACTACTCTACCACCCAATCACCATCTTCAGGCCTTGCAATTCCTTAAATATGTTCTGGTAAAGAAGCTGTATCACAAGAACAGACACAACTCCTCTCTCAACAGCTCCGGTTCAGGAAAGCACCCGTGCATCTTACACATCTTGCTGGAATAATGCTTGTTCTCATCCCTGTATATTCTTATGCATACGTCTCTGTGTACACATATATATATGCACACAAGAAAGCACGTGAAGCTATTGCATTAACTATTGCTTATCCTGCCAAGTTGCACCAGCTCTTCCCATCTGACCTTCAAAGACATTTCTTTTGGGTCCAGGCTCCCCATAAATCACAGCTGGAAGGAGCTAAGCTGGGGCTGATAAATGTGCAGGGCAGGAGCAAGGGCTCTTCATCAAGAAAGGAGCGTGGAGGTAGGCCAGGATGAATAAGGGAGTAGATTCATACGTTAGGGCTCCAAAAGCCCTAATTAAATGTTCATTGGCGCTGTCAGGGGGCACAGAAATGCAAATATTACACTGAGGAAGTGGGTGCCAGGGTAGGCAGGCATGAGGCAGCAGGAGAAGATGGTATTTGTAAACATTTTGGAGGAATTTGAATAGCTGAGCAGTTTGCTGGTAGAAAAAAAAAAGGGAAAGAAATTAAAAGCTCAATATTCATACTTTGTGCAGTGAAAGCCATACCTGTGTGAGATTATTACAAATGGATTTGGCTGCGCTGAGGGTTTTCAATTCCGTGTTTATGACACAGGGTAGCTAAGCTCTTACTCACAGCTGAACATCAGCATGCAGACCTGCAAGGAGAACTGACCTTTTTGAATGTTAATTATCTTTAAAAGGCTTGTTTGCCCAGAATTGTCTGAACCAGCTGCAACCAGCCACCAGTGTCACTGAGAAGAAATGATGGACGTCATGAGGAGTCATTTGATATCCATTAGAGGGGAGGAAAGTCGTTAAGATATATTGGGCCCAGGGACCTTATGAAACAAAGGGAAGGTAATTACTTTAGGCTCAGATTAACCTGCCTGGCCTAATCAATAAAAAGACATCCTGAAAAGGAGAGAGGGAGTAGGATGAGGGTGTTTTGACATGTCTGTGAGGAACATCTGTCACCAGGGCAGAAGAAAAGGTCGGTCCACCTGCCTGAACGCTGCTTGCCAAGCTGCACCCCTGTCAGGGGAGAGGGGTCTCACCAGGGGAGCAGGAGACAAAATACACCTTTTTAGAGGAGTCACGGGTCAGAAAGACTGCATCAGCACACCCTCAGCCCTGGCTTTGGCTGGTTGCGTGACCTTGGGGATATAACATAGGACATGGTCAGGTTGCACTAACTAAGCAGACAGAGGTACCTGATTAGGAGCTCTCATTTTGCCGTTGCTGGGTATGGATATCAGCTGTCCTCACAGGGGCTGAACAGTGGGTAGCAGAGCATTTCTGAAGCTTAAAGCGCATCTTCAGTGGCTCAGCAGCTATATGGAAGCAACCAAGCTGCTTTTTCGGCATGGCAGAAAAGATTAGCTTTGTAAAATTTCCCTGGATTACGCAGCATCTTCTGGGGCTCTCTGTGGCCAGATGCTCACAGGCAGCAGGATTCAAGCCTCCACAAAAGTTTGCTGGCGTTTTAACACCCTGCTAGGCACCAAGCTCTTTGAAAAACCTGATCCTACCTAATCTCTTTTAAAATGTAATGCCAAATGCCAATTTACTTCTTCACCTGGATACGTGCAAATTATCTCAGCTATAGAAGATGAGCACGGAAGGCTTAGACACAGAATTGCCACGGGCACCTCGTGCCACAGAAGTGATCCTGTCCTCCCTCCCCTAAAATCAATGGGCATTCTGTCACTTTCTTCTCCAAAAGCAGAGTTGCTGATTTTATGCACTGTGCAAACAATTCAGGGTTTT
>WHYT01016570.1:0-11819 GCA_009806455.1 Tetrax tetrax | reverse complement strand
CCCCCCTGTGTAAAAAAAAAAAAAAAAAAAAAACCAAAAAAAACCCAAAAAACAGTCAACTACCTTCCTCCTAAAGAAATGAAGCAAAATAGCAGGGCAGAATGTCACCTTAGCTCACCTGCTTTAAACACAGATTTTTTTTTTTTTTAAACCAAATTTTTTTTCTTTTATGTTTAATACAGCCATTGAGCCATTAATCTTTTACGTATAAAACCTAAACGTTTCTCACTGCAGTCAACTGCCAGAGTGAGCATCATCCCCAACCTGATTCCCATCTAAAATCTCCAGCAGGAATCCTACAAAACAATGCCATCTGCACCTCTTCATGGTTCATGACTCTGCTTCATAAGAGCACGGGTACCAAGAAATGATTCTCTGGTTTAACAACAGGCTTCAAGTAACTCACCTAGGAAGCACGCATCCTTGGCTTAAGTTCAGCCAAAAATTATTCCTTGTCCAAGCACGAGAGCTGTTGCTGTTTAAGCATCACTCTTAAATATTTCAATTTAGTAATCTCAAACTGCATAATCTCACAAAGTTCATAGTTTCAAAATACGACCCTCGATGTTGTCACTGAGACACGACGTGCACTCCTCACACAGCCCGTGAGCAAGGGCCCATCTCCAAGCACGGGCTGAGCCAATGCTAGATACTAGTACTCACATTTGCAGTTTTCTGTAAAAAGCAGAGCCAAACAACAAAATCCAGCTCCAGACCCCCACACCCATGATGGGATTTTCTAGTTACAGAGGGTGACGCTCTCTGTTCATATCAGCACACCAAGAGCAACTCAGTGGATTGTGATGATAGGTCTGTCCACGTGCCCAAAAACTTCACTTTCATTTTCTTTTAAACTAATAATGTCTATTTTCAGTATATTTTACTTCCACCTCTATCTCCAGGCATTTTTCAGGACACTGTTGCACACATGCGCAGCGGTCTCCTGGAGATGCTCAGGTGACAGATGCTCAGGTGTGCGTGCACCAGTGCGTGATTTTCTACTCCCCAGATCTGGAAAAAGGGAAGGAGTTGGGGTATGGGTTTGATTTCTTTCTGCCTCCCAAAATGTGTCCAAACAGATGTGCCAGTGATGGTTGTCTTAGAAACCAGCAGAAGTTATCCTTATGTGGCCAGGGCAGAACCTCTCATGCTACCAAGGCAGAGAGGCAGCAAGGCGGGTACAAACGTTCACACCGGAAGAGAAGTTTTTTTTCTGCCCTGCACGAAGCAGGAACACCATGAAGTGACACCAGCAGCAGAGCCCAGCACCCACCAGCGCCTCTCCAGGGCCAGGAGGTGCAGCACCAAACTGCATCTGAGCTTCCTGAGAAGACCTGTGTGCTTCTCCAGGCAGAGGGGTGGTGGGTGTGTACTTCATCCCTCCATTTCTAATCATGGACCTGTTCCCAAGAAAACGTATGGTTCCTTTGATTTCCTGCACCTCACCTTGGCAGGAGAGGTTTCTTGACGTGGGTCCCAGTCTCTGTCACCCCATCACCGCCGGCACCACGGGGCACCAGAGCCAACGGCAGCCTTTGGCAGCAGCAAGCTCCCCAAATTTCTGCTCTGCCATCCCAACACAATACCAGCAGCAGGACAGAGGTGCTGTCTCCTCTCACCTCACCAAAAAGGCCAAACTCCCTTCCAGGGCATCACCAGCATCAGGGCAACAACTCCAGTGGAAAAAGAATATTTCATCCCGCTAACAAATACATTTTTATGTTGATTTTTTTTTTCCACCACCAGTGGAAAAAAAAAAAAAATTACTTTAATTAAGCAAGCTTTCTTCCATATTTATGTGTAAATACAAATGATACATAATGGCTACAGACAGCTATCCTGATGTTTATATGAAGTGATCTACATATGAAAAGGCTACTGGTAAGATAATTTGTATTTTAATTATCAGCACAGTTCTGTTAATTTCAAGCTCTAGTAGAAACACATAAAATCAGTGTTTGATAAATGCAAAAAGGCTTTAATGGGTCAAGGAGGATTATATTTTTGGACTTCTGCAAACTGTGTAAGCAAGAGAAGTAAGCAAATATGTTGGAAGCTATTTAAAGAAAAATATTTGATAGTATCCCTTTAAACAGGTTTGAAATTTACAGAAATTTATGCCAAGACTTTCAAGATATTTGAAATTATAGTCATGATTTTTGGGGGAAGAGCGAGATCGGGGCAGGAAGATGTAGGAAAATATACAAATATTTGAAAGCAGACTTCAGAATGTGTTTAAATCCTTTTCAAATGCAGTCTAAAGGTCTGCAGTCTGTGCAATCATTGCCTTCAGTGCCATTTTTGTCAGTTCAGTGCCGTATTCAAAATCCATTTAATGCTCTAAAAAGGAGCAGCCTTTTTCATGGATTCTGATTTACTTAATATTAAATCTGAATCTAATATGGCACTGAAGTAGCAAAAAAAAAAAAAAAATGTGCTCAAAGCAGCAACCAAACTTCCTTTCCACTTTGACAGGTGAACAAGGAGTTATTACGTTTCTGTACAGCACCTTTCAAACCCCATACAGCAGAGTTTCCTTATTAAGAAATGCAATTTCACTTGGGTGCTGGAACAGCAAAACATGGCATGTTAGGTCACAGCTAACAACGGGGACACAAGTCTGGACACAGATATAACTAACTTTCCCGCTTTTTTAAGCGCAGCAGTAATAAAAATGGAAATCAAGTCCAAAACCAGAGCTGCTGCCAAGCCTTGGCCGGGGCTGAGCAATGCCAGCAGCCACCGCCCGTGGGCTGCGTGCCCACCGCTCCCCGAGCCCCGTGCCTGCCCACCGGAGATGGGCAACGGCAGTAACTGAGCATCCTCCCCTCCAGCACCACCAAGAGTAGGGCACGTGAGGGTCTCCCTGTCCCTTTTTGGTTTATGAAGGGCCAGGAGTAACACCAGAGCACAATATTTTTTTTAGGGGAGGCTACAGCTTCTTCTGATATGTGCAGCAGCTTCTTAGAATCAGAGTCATTTAAGTTGAAAAAGACCTTCAGGGTCATGGAGCCCAACCATAAACCTAACACTGCTGAGTCCACCAACTTCTGCACCCAAGACAAGGGAGCTCGTGGGCTGACAGTTCAGCAGCAGTCCAAGATGTCATGAAACCAGCAGTTAAGGGATGCCAAAGATCAAAGTGACAAAGAGCTTCTTCCTCTGCAGGAGGAAGGGATTGCTCCATGATGAAGAGAAAAGGCTGATTGATTTATCTTGATATCCTGTTCTCTTTAATGAAACTACAGAATGATTACAAACTAGCATAGGGATATCAAAGAAAGTAATTATTAAATCCATGAGACAAGCAACCAAATAGATTAAGCTAAGCTCCAAAATTAAGATGCCAACAAGAAAATTACTTATCCCGGCTTTTCTCTGGGTTTGAATTAAGGATAGTTAACTTCACCAGTGACGTTAGTTACTAGAAATTGTGAGCATGACTAATGCCCTATAAGTGAATTAATTTTCCATCTAATCTATGAATGTCTTTTGCTGCATTTTGACCATGAATAACTCCCCCCACCTTAGTACAGAAGGACAAATCCCCAGGTGAAGCAGGACAGTGAAGTCAGCTGTAAATCTGACCCTAAGTATTTGTACTGCGTTTTTTGTGTATGGATATCTTCAACAAATAACACTGTCTCAGGAAAGAGATTCCAATACAAAGCAATAAAGGTCACTGTGGTGGCTCAGCAAACGTTTGCTTGAATGAGTTCATACTGGCTGTGTTTGTGCCAGTTCCCCACTTTCTCTCCTCGGGTGTTCATGTAACAGGGATTTAATTAAATATTCCTGAAAATGCACTTGCTCAGCCCCTAAAGTAAGCTCTAAATCAGCAGCCCCATGGTAGGAAATGCACTGGTGCAGCTGGGCAGCAGAGGCCATGCTTCTGCCAGCAATCACCAAACCACAGCTCCAACTTTGAATTTTAGCCATCAACTGGCCAACCACAATATAAACTCAAATTGCAGGTGACTTAAGGACACTCAAAGAGAAAAAGGCTGCATTTGTCAAATAAATGAGCTATTAGAAAGTATTTGTTCAGCTCAACTCCGTAATTCTCAGGTGAGAGACAAAACAGGATTGTGTCTGAAGAAGCTGTTGCATTTATGAAGCACAGACATCGTTGAGTGCAGCCTGGGGCCAGCCCTGAGGTCCCATGGGTGCAGAGAGGTGCCTTCATCCACATCTCCTGCGGGACATCCCACCACCATGTTCAGCCACGTGGCTTGAGCGTAACCCCCAGCCAAGCAGCACTGACCGCTCAGGACTGAGCCTGGTGTTTAAAACAAGAATAAGAGGAGTTGTGCAAGGGAAGTACAAATCACATCACACTGGACAAATTCAGGCCCTGAGGCTACAACCTACTTAATGTTATACGGGTGTGATTTGTGAAGCCTTTTCCCAAAAGGCATTTTTCCTGCTCAGATCAAAGCAGGAGCTAGACCCATACGAGCCAGGGGAGGGAAATGACACAGTAACTGCTGATTGTCCAGCTCCCCTGGATCCCCTCTCCTCTGCTCCTCTTGTGGAGGACACCAAGTTGCCACCCTCACTTAAAAACGCTCGTATTTCACACCCTCTACCACTGAGACAGCTACGGATGTTATTCCCACGACATTGCCACAAGGGCACCCAGTTGCTGAGGACATGGAAGAGGCAGGGGGAGAGTAAAAGGGAGAAAAGCCTTAAATAACAGTAATAATAATTAAAAGGATGGCTGGAAAATAGTTGTTCAAGACTGTACAAAATCAACTTTGAAAAGTAGGTGGAGGACAGGGAAGAAAACTGCTTCTTTTCCTCTGTGTAACATTATGTTCCTCTATATTTTATCCACCAACATTATAGTTCTATTTCGAAGCCTAACAAATTTCCCACAGAAGCTCTATTCATTCTTAACTATGACTGCTGAATCAGGGAACTGTCATGTTTTTCCACACCAGCGTCAGTTCACACTGTACTAAAAAAGCAAGATAAGGACTAGAAAATAAAAGGCAACATCATGCCTGAAAGAAAGAGACAGCTTGGGGGAACTAGACAGTCTTATTCTGCTGATCATCAGTCTCTGCAGAAGGCTGGGCAACCAATTAATGAAATTCAGGCTGCAAGAACAATGATTTCACAAGAAATCTAACTTCTATTACCCTAAGATTTAGAGTTACACATGGGGTCTACTTCTCCCCATCACCGTTCCAGTTCATTACAGTGAATTGCTGAATATCAGCGCTGTAGTTCTCAGGCTGAGAAAAACCACCCGAACATGGATATCTATGGTGGTAAGAATGTGACAGGCACCTCTACACTGCCCCGAGGACCACAATACAGATTTCCACAAGCAGTCTGACACTTCCACAGCAGAAAAAAAAAGGGATTTTTTTTTTCTTTTATCTATGAAACAGATGTCATCTTTATCTCAGCAAGACATTTAGAGAACAAGATCCATCACACAACATGTGGTACCATCAGGGAGAGAGTTTGCAGCCCTGGCTCCTGACATCGAAGGACCATTTCAAAGTACACAGCGCTCCAGGCTACCCTGCCTCTGGGCAACCTCCAAACCTACTAAGAGGATTTCAGCAAAAACATTGTGTATTTTTTTCATCCTGACATCTGTTCAGACGCAAGTGGACTGACACCACCAAACTCTGCTGTTTTGCCATCCAGAACCAGTCTCACACCATTTTCTCAAGAGACTGCTTTTCC
Organism: Tetrax tetrax; assembly: GCA_009806455.1. Lineage (NCBI taxonomy): Eukaryota > Metazoa > Chordata > Aves > Otidiformes > Otididae > Tetrax > Tetrax tetrax. Next base: position 6,113 of record WHYT01016570.1, on the reverse strand, counting down.
ATGGGCAGCCTCACCTGCCTCCTGACACTCCTAACATTTCCTCTGTTTAGTTTTCCTTTTTACAAAATCAGTGATATAGTCAAATTCCAAACATTTAATTTCACTGGCCCTTTTCCCCTTGTGCCTGCTCTTTACATGCTTCTCTCTCCCAAACTCAGCACACACCACTGTGCTAAGAGAAATAATAATTAACGCAAATATTTAAAGGGCAACAGGTTGAATAACAAGAATTGCCGTATTTGTATACGTTCCCTTTTTCTAAGGTTATTTCTCTCATAATAGAAGTCTTGGAATTATCTTTGAAGCTGTTTTAATTGGGGAAGAACTGGCTCTTCCCAGCTGTAATAACATCAAAGTTTATCATGGAAGCGGTGTCTTTTGATTTGGTTTGTCTTTCTGCTGATACAATTTGCCAAGTGGCCAACCTCATCTTAATTTATTTACTTCCTCTACTCAAGCAACAACTACAAGTTAATCACAGTTTGCTTTTTGTAATACAAAAACACGATAAAATATTTTTATCAGTGATCAAATCCTTGGATTACTCTATTAACTGTGAGCTGGCTTAATCATGAAGAGTATTCCAATTCAGTATACTATTTCTCCAGCTTCTCTTTGAGGTCACAAGCTATGTTTCCCCAGCAGAAAGTGAGGTAAAACCATTAAGTGTGCTTTGGGAATGACGTCTAATTTCCATATCAAGTGTTCTTCCCTTAAATCCACCGCTCTTCCTACTGTTAAAAGAACCAGAGCAGTGACCCAGCCTTTTTGTAAAAATTTATAACCTCTTAGCAACTAAGAGCATGTTATACAGATCCATCTCCGCCCTGCACAGGCTCAACTTTTGTTGGCAGATTTGTCAATCATGTTTATAGGCTCCTTGTTGCCGTACAGTCAGGAATTCTCATCCTATTTTGAGCTGTGTCATAAAAATATACTCGGACTGATATACACCCAAGGACTTGCTGTTGACTCGTTTCTGTCACGCAAGCTGTGTCTAATTTATGTATAACTTATCTCATTCTATTAGATCACGTTGTAATCATATTTAATTTAGATTTGTTCCTGACAGTTCAGGCTGGCTCTAGGCATTTAATTAAGTTTTGCCCTCTTAAGCCACTTAGTCTAGATTTCAAACATGATGTAGTTTTTTTGGACAGCTCTTTTCTATCAATAACCTTTGAATTGGTAATTTGTGCAGTTGCACCTTACACGATATTTTCAGGAACTCCTTTAAAACCTGGCCACGTCCTGCTATTTGTTTCACCTTTACTCCTCAGACTTGAACAAAACCCTTCACTTCTGCTTTCCTCTCTACTGCAAATCCTCCCTGTTATTTTTTTTCCTGCCACTCTGTCAAAGTTTGGTATCATCACAATGCAGACAAGACGTGACTCCATAACAGCCACACACCTCCACACAGTTTATCATAGTTTGGAGCTCCTAAAGCACCTGGACAACCTGTCTGCTGCTTTCTTGTTCACTCTCACAGCAGAATTCACTGCAGAGACAGCTGGGCTGATCATAACACAAATTCAGGGAGTAACTAGTCACTTAAATTCCACTAATATATCTTAATTCCTCAAGGAGTAATATGATATATAGTGCCAATGCAATTCAATCGTTATACATTTTTCATGAGTTCAATAAATCAAATCAAGATAGAGCCCTTCAACCATCATATTTTACTCTGCATGCAGATCTCCTTCAAACGGATGCAGAGCAAACCCCACATCCCACCTTATTAGCTTCACGGAATTTGAACCCAACTAAATGTGAATCCCAGGAATCAGGATGTGGATGGACACAGGCAGTCCACTCAGGTTAGCATCCCAGCTCTGCTAAGATTACTATTGCAGAAGGTATAAGACCACCCTGTCCGTAAGGAGCTTTCCTGCTGCTGTTAAAGCTCAGGCACTGGGATAAGGGTATTTACACCCTTTCCATAATTCTTGACATTCTTTTTAAGGCAGACCAATTGTTTCAACCTTTCTTCCTCCAGCCCAACATATTCACAGCATCCACAGAACCATCCAGACCATTTTAACAGCTTGCTTCCAGCCCTGCGTGGCAGGAGCTGTGAATGCCAAAACTGATTTCTGAAGGGTTAAAGAGGGCTCCGATTTACCGTGTATCCCAAAACACAATCTCACACACCTAGGCCACCCAGGAGCTCTGTATGCTGCTGCTGGACTTCAGTAGTGCATTGCAGCACCCCAGGTTTATTGAATGAAAATATTGTAAAACTCTTTCTTCTCACCCTTTTTATAGCACATGTAAAAGAGCAAATGGACAACTTGTGCGAATAAACAGCCACCATTAGAAGCAAAGATCACAAAACAAGTCTTTGGAGGTACAAGCACCTTTGTTACCAGAGTAGTCATTTGTACACCTCAACTTCCATAGGGTTACTGTGGTTTAGGAATTACACATTTATCTAAAATGTCTTGTGTTCCATATCATAGCATTCTGTGATCATAAAAAAAGCAGAAGTCAAGAAAAATGTCTTTCATTTACTTGCTTTCCAGTTTTCCCTCTCTATCAGAGGTCATTTTGCTACAGAACAGTAGCTCTCCTACCTCTGGCAGAGCTGCTCTTTGTCATTTTCCTTTCATCATTTATTTTCAAAGCTGCTCTATAAACTTTCCATCAATGCATTACTAATAGTCTTAACAGACTTTTATCAAGGAAAAGCATCGGTTTCCATTGTCATGAGCCCTTTCTCTGAACCTCAAGTGCTGACATTCTTTTGACAATTTATCTAAAGTCAATTGTCTTCTATTGACTTTTTTCAGCTGCTTCCAGAATGACGACACTTTTTAGGTCTGACAGTTCATCTGGCTTGCTATACTCTCTCTTTTAGTTTTTCCCTGCCATACATAAATCTTGACAAAAAACCCACTGTACCTTGCTAACAATATCTGACTTCAAATGCTCGTCTTTTTGTGTTTCATTAATTTCTCAGATTCTGTCACTTTCATTGCCATCAAAAACAAGAATCAAGAAAATATTTTAAAATGCTTTTGAGTTCTAAATTGGTGACCAATTTAGGTATGTTTTCAATGTTTTAACTTTCAGGACAGTGACATGATACCTGCTCTCATCTCCCCTTGGGAACCATTAAGTGCTCACCCAGGATAAACCCTAGAAGATGCTGGAGCTGGAACATGAGCCACAGCTGCTTTGTCCCCACTGTAGCCAGTGAGCAGTGGTTGTGTCCCTTGGGTATCCCCAGTCCCTTTGATCCCTCCAGTTCCCCAGTTTCCAGCTGGTCTGAGGTCTGACTCTGTATGTTCTTTCCTGCTAGCTCATTACAAAGTCTCCTCATGTTCGCATCATTTACAGGGTTTGCTGAACCGGAACCACGTGTCTGTTTTCCTTCTGTAACATACTTTTTCTTCAGTACAACTCTATTTTCTTACATGTTCTTTCATTCTTTATACACAAACAATTTGATCAAGCTTTAGTCTATGTGCTCTCCAATAAGCCATTTCAAGATTCATTCCAACCTTATGTTGCTGCAATGTCATGTTAGGATGCAAATTCAGTTATTTTTACTTCACTTTCTTACAAGACTATCTGTTCAAACAGCAATCCCTTCCTTTTCTAAATACTCAGTTTTCTTATTCTCTTTCCAATTCCCGTCCCACTTGACTTCCTTCCTTTCTTCTGTGCCTTTGCATTTCGTTCATCGTGGACTAATGAGGTCTTTCCTTCACAACATACTGACAATATCCAAACACCGCAGTTTGGACATCAAAGCAGCTCAGCTTTTCCAGTCTCCCTATTTCACACACACACGTCCAGAAGATGTTTCCGAGATTGCTGGCCCAAGCCAGAACTCAGCTTTCTGGGGCTGTAGTCACTCAGTGCTCCCCAACCCAAGTAGAATGGGGCTTTAACGAGGGTTCAATACCAAACAGGAAAAGACAGAAACATTTTAAATTGCTGGATAATCTCATCTTCTTTTTCCAAACACTTTTACCTGTTTAATTTCTTGAGACGTTTCTGGCACACCTTAAATTCCTTGCAACCGCATGCCGTGGATTTGTGCCCATTGATGGTAGCTGTATCTACACTGGTAAGAAATCCCTCTCCACACCATAAAAGATTCTTTAACCATGAACTTGCAGTTACTAATTTTAAATTCACAGTCTGTCAACATTGAAAAGCCTTCTTCAGCAACTTCTGCCATGTATGTTCTTACCTATTACATCAAACCCTCTTCTGCTACATAAGAGAACAAATAAATTCTAATCACATGCACAAACCTCCTTCCAATATTTGCTGAGCACTAAATCAACCCTTTATCTTTTCTCTTATTATTTCCCAGAATACTCTTAAAGCTCAAGAGAGCCAGAAAATGAGAGGAAAAGTGCAGAGCGTGCTAAAAGAAATGTAGAGGGGAAACCTTTTTTGAGTCAAGGGAGAAATCAGAGGTTTGAGTGATGGCTGAAAACAGATTGGTTGTTTAGGATGAGGAGCCCAGGACCAGATTTGAACCTCACTGAAATCTGAAACTGATAACCAGACCAGAGCCTTGAGAACTCTCTTGGGTAAAAAGGCTTATTATTATTAAAGCAGAAATTGTGTAGGAATTTTATGTAAGACATGCAAGATAAAGTCTGTCTTTTCTTCACATAGATCTGTGTGGCAGGTGCTGGCTCAGCCACTTTCCATTTTGATCTCCTCTAGGTTTTCATTTTTATTTCTTTATAATATTGTCACAGCCTTAAAGAAATCTAGATCTGATTCAGGGTGGAATTTTTCTACACTTCTAAATTACTTAGGACCATGAGTCCTGTTGGCTTTTGATGGCAAAGGTGCTCCTAAGCAGGTATGAAATCTCTAATCTTGGCTTTTCGTAAACTCCCTGAAACCCAAATACATTGAGTTTGGCATTTGGGTTCTGGCTATTAAAACCACCCAGCTCAGCATAAAACAGCTCTGTGGACCCACACTGCCCTCCCACCTTTTAAGTCCATGAATCCCTTGCACATTTTCAGGCTAAATCAAACCAGAAGTAAAAAGAAATAGTGTGGCTAGGTAAGGAATGCCCCATCACTATTCACACATGCTGTGAAGCCAAGGTGATCGCCTGTAGGATGTCCCATTAATTTACAACTCGGACTCCCACCCATACCTCCATCCTCCCTCTGTGCCAGAATCAGAGGTGGCAGAAGGAAAGTGGCTGTAGTAGGCAGCAAATATCATAGCAACACCAGATGCAAAGGGAGTCTCTCACTCCCAGAGCCACATTAGCCTCAGTCAGACGCAAACCACCTTTCCTTGCCCAAGGCTCAGCTCAAAACACCTCTGGAAGGGTTGCCATGCCCAGTTGGCGAGTGGATCCAAGGAAAAAAACAAGAGGTTGTCTCAACTACAGAAGCAATCAAATGAGAGTTGGAATCCTCTTGTCAATCTGCAAAGTCAGAGAGAAATGGGATCTTTGAAATACACAAAGCCAACTTGAACATAAAATGGCTTTTTCCCTTAAAAATTCAAGAAACCCCGACGCAAATGCAATATCAGCACACATAAATCCACATAAAAAGCAGGTTCCCAGTAGTATAAAATGAAAATTAAAGAGTGTGGAAAGGTGACTGCACTGGAGTGGGCTGTGAACAGGTAAGCAACTCTGCAATGAGTGGCTTTCCTGGGTAGGCACTAAGCACTCTCACGGAGGAGCCAGCAGCCTTTGGTAGGCTTGACGGAAGGATGAGAATGAACTGCTCCATCCTTACCCACTCCACATAAATGTCCCTTCTCAGCTTGGTTAATGCCAACAGAAGTTTGTCTTAAGTCATTAGTGCCTCTTACTGCTGTAATGAACTCTGAGGGCAGAGAGAATAAACTGGCCATTTGGGACACGTCAATCAGCACATGCCACAGACAATTTACCCCACAAACATTAGGGGCTGAAGGCATCCACTAATTACAGGAAGCAAAGGACCTCTCAAGCAAGAATGGTAAATTAAATCAAGAGTGCTTGGAATGGTTTTGGAGGGGTTCCAGAGCACCTGATGCCATAGGGACTGAACAAGACAAATGGTCCTCATGGGAGATGGTGGGAAGCTTCAACTGGCAAAACCAGTGGGGGGGGGGGGGGGGGG
>WHYT01016569.1:343035-357437 GCA_009806455.1 Tetrax tetrax | reverse complement strand
GGACTCCAGAACTGGGCACAGTACTCCAGGTGGGGTCTCACGAGGGCAGAGTAGAGGGGGAGAATCACCTCCCTCGACCTGCTGGCCACGCTCCTCTTGATGCAGCCCAGGATGCGGTTGGCCTTCTGGGCCGCAAGGGCACATTGCCAGCTCATGTTGAGCTTCTCTTCCACCAGCACTCCCAAGTCCTTCTCCTCAGGGCTGCTCTCGATCCATTCTCCTCCCAGCCTGTATTTGTACCTATTGCTGCAGCTGCCTCATCCTTGTCCTCTCAGTGACATTGTCTTTTTACCATTTTCCTCACCCATCTCCCTATTTTTTTCCTGACACTGCATGTCCACTGCTGCCAAAATCCTCCTACTCCAGCACATTTTGTCTGGGGGTAAGAAAAAGCGGCAGGTGTACTGCCGGCACTCAATGGTGAGCAAGCACAGTCATTATAAAAAGGTTTTTATATGTGTCTGCCCTTTCTGTTCTGTTATTTTAAATAACACTTTTGGTTGTTATTCCATACTTACAGGAGAATAAGTGATTTGAGTCCATAAAATATTGATGGAGAGATCCGATTTATCCTATTATTTTCAATTATCCTATAAATTACAGCAGAACATGTATCAGAATGATAATTAACTGCAGTCTTAAATTGAACAGATGATAAAAAGTAACATACTTTGAAGCTGATTTCTTCAAACGTCCATTCAAACTACTTAAAAAATTAACATAATACTCCTTAGCAGGTCAGGGTATTCATTGAATTAATTTCCTTTCAGAAGAATTTAATTAAAAAAAAATAATGTAGAGAAAACAATTACTTTCAACTTAGAAAAAAGTGCTTTCTTGCAAATTTTTAAAATCCTTTGATCAAGACGCTTTGAATGCATTCTCTGTGAAAACAAAGCAGCACCACATAACAGTGTTCCATGGCAATCCAACAGTTCCAAACACACAGAAAAATGTTAGGCATGTTATTATTTGCTTATTTTTATTAACTTTACTGAGTTAAAACAGTATTTCATTTTCATCTTCCTGAAAAGCAGTAATAAACCAGTATTTCAGATTATGACAGTCATTTTGTGTGGGACATTTCAAGCACTACTTACAGGGAAAGATCTGCCCCCCCCCCCCAAATTGTCTTTCTACTGTTTTATAGAATGAATCATTTAATGTATTAATTTGTAACAAGCAATTACTAATAAACATTATTTGGTATTGTAAAAGTCATCAGTCATTGAAGCCATTAAGGCCCAAGAACTAATTTCTGCTTTCATCAAATTCAATTTGATTTTTACCTTGCACGGTGTAACAGGAGTTCCTTAGTTATTATCTAGTATAAATATTGCTATGCACAAAAATGAAAGCAATCCAAATATTGCATTGTCTTGCTTTAACTATTCCTTGAGAAAATAAACATACAAATAAGAAAATTACATACAGCCATTCAAGTCTGTGGAGATCTTCAAAGACACCAGGCTTCAAACTGGTTATCTTGTTGTTACTCAGGTATCTAAAACAAGATCAAACAAAGCTAAATGTATGGAATGATTAATTAGCATCAGATGCAAGAAAACAAGTTTGAAGAATTTTTTTCCTTGATAATTTATCAGAATACTGCTAAAATTTTTCATAATTATGATTTTTTTATTATGGTAATTTTGATGACCTGCTTTGAGAGAAAGGCAGGACTCTCTCTAGTGAGGATTTGCAGAACAATTATGGAGAACATTTGTCTTATCTATAAAAAACCACAGCAAGCTAAATATTTCCATTGTGTTATAATTTAGGCCCATCTCAGTTTCCTTCTCTGGAGAGATTTGTTCCATGAATGTTCCCAGGATCCCGTTCAGCCTTTGCAAAGGACGTTAATCATAAATGTAGATGCCAGAATCATGGAAAAAGAAAGGCTGAGAAATGAAGGGGGCGGGGTACTATAAATGGTCTGGGAAGGTAATAACAGCAGCTGTAATAACAGATAATCAACCACACTCGTGTGGCAGAAAAATAAGAGGTACAACATTTTAATATTTTCCTTTTAAAAACACTGCACAAACAAAAAACTGAACTGAACTATGCAATGTATGTGTAATCTCTTTCACTAAGCTTTTTCCTCAAAAGTTAGAAGCACCTTTCAAAAAGGTCCTGCAAAATAAGAAAAAAAGTATTCTTTTCATTACCAGTACTGGTTACTTTGGTTTGCTTCTGTAAACCAAATACAATGTTGAAGAGTTTTCATCCATCACAAGCTCTTGCTTTTGTTTTCTCCTTTTTCATTCTCTCTGACTTTCTGCAGAGTAACTACCACCTCGTCTCCTTCTTCCATTCTGAGGATTTGGGGAATAGGAGTGAAGTATGGAGCCCACTTGTATTTTCAGTGTATTGTCCTGTCAGACAAACTTGCACAGGTAGCTCTTAATCTATCTTTGCTTTCTCAATCGGATCATTGAGTTAAAGATTTGAACCATTTTTCAACTTCCTAACATTGAATCAAATAAGAGAGAGACATCCATAGCGACTCTCAGAGCTCTTCCCACCGCTTTTTACTTCAACACTTGAAAAGCAGTACTTACAGTTTTGTCAAGTTGTATAAACCTTTGAAAGCACGTTCAGATACAACTCTGATTTTATTATTCTGAAGGTACCTAAGAAGATACAAAACCAAAACCAACTAATTCTGTAAGCATGCAAAGTCAAAGCAAGCAGAAATAACCAATTAAAATCTATCAACTAAACTGAATGCATGCATGATACTTGAAAATAAGCTGTCAAACTTGTTACACCTTAAATAAAGATATACGGCTATAGTTGTAAAGACTGCAAAGGTGTTTTAAAAGAAATAGCTGCTTCCCCCCACCCAGCAGAATTACAAAATTCATTCAAAGGGGTGCTTGATTTGCCTGAGATGAACAATGAAGTGGTTGTTTGCAACCTCCTGTTTTATGTCCCAACCCTGCAGTTCTCACCTGTGTGACCTGATCTTTATGTTCAGCCAGAACTCTGCTACAAGCAAAACTTTGCACAGCAAATGTAAATTAAAATGTATTTTTAAATTTTCTGTTTATAGTACCAAAGAATTTTCAAAATGCTGCATTTTTAACATAATATAATAAAAGTGTAAGCCGAATCTTACTGATCTTCTGTAAACTAGAGAATACTATTTTTTTTCCTTCTGTTTTTCTTTATCTACTTTGATGAAATAATGAGTTAAAAAAAATTACCAACTGCAAACATTAAATCCTTTTCAAATATTTTTAAAGCATTATAGTGTTATTTTCTGAGTAATATTTAAATATAAATCCTTTTAATTAAATTACAGTTAATAAAGCATCCAGATGCATTGCTGTTAAAAGGCAATAAGAAATCCGACGCTGGCTTTTACTAAATGGGTTTATGTCAAACACTCCACAAGAGCTTTCTGAAAATGTACAGTTATTGCTCAGAAAGATGTGAAATTAAATTAGAAACAAATGTTTTGTACAGATAGATATGGATGTATTTATTGTAATGAAAACATTATCTTTTAAGACTTGAAGGTCATAATGGCACTTAACTCTGTGAACACAAGATGGTGCTGCAATACAGCACAGTTTCCATAAAAGTTACACTCTGGTAAGTTTTCTAGGAATGTTAAGAGCCTTGAACTGGTGACATTGGAGCCCTTGAGTAAAGTTACTTGAGTAATTTTATATAAAGCAAACTTCTTAAAGGCTATGATTTTTGAACAACATATATGTTACACATCATAAAACATCACACATTATTGTGTTGCCATAACAATTTGGCTGGTAGGGACATTATTAAATTGGTACCAGATATAATTAGGAGTAAAGCCAAGTACCGTGTAAATGAGCTTCCCGTGACAATGGGAAGTTTGAGTTTCCAAAGTTTTGTTTTGCAGAATAAATTGATTAAATTACTTTAATTTCTTCTGGCATATTACTGTTCATTAAAAATGTAACTTCCCTCAGACGCAATGAAAACTTAGCATTTTTCTGGTATAAACTATTCAATATAATACAATTAAATATACAGAAATTATAGTTTTGCAAAAAGAGAGATGTTAAATCAATCTATTTGAGCCAAACAGGTTACACAATTAGATGAGGTACTGCAGGGTAAGACAAAACAGAATTTTGAGTATAAACTGAGAGTTGTCACTTAGATGTTAAGCTCTTTTTGTGTGTATGTGAGAGCAAGAAGGTGAATATTTAAGGCACTAGGTAGGTATTTTAAGTTAAAGAACTCCCTTACAGATTTTTGAGATCTTGGTATTTCTTGAAAATGTCAGCAGACAGTTTCCTTAGCAGATTCCTCTGAAGAGACCTGTAGGAATGAATGCACACTGTAAAACTACTCTCCCAGCTTCCTACAGTGTTGCCACTTTTGTTGTTCAGAAAGAGCAGGTTTCACACTGCTAAATAATAAAAGCAACATGAAACTGTGTGAATATGCTGCTTCTGTTTGTCTGAATATTTGTATATATTTAAGCAGTAAGCCAAATACTTTATAATCCAAAAATGTTCTTCCACGTCGCTACAGCAACCGACAAAATAGTTAAATCTAAGAGTTAAAATTTAAGAGTAAAAAAGATTTCAGTATAATCTAAACCACAGCTTTATTTGAAACCCCAAATGCATATACAGCTTATTTCCCAGTGCATGTGTCCCTATGTCTCCATGTCTGTTGGGCACCGACTCAAGTGTCCTGTCAAGAGCAAAAATCATTCAAGACGTGATTGGATTAGAAGAGAGTCCATCCTGCAAGCCAGCTGAACTGACTCACTCCTTCTTCTAAAGCTAGAACTTGGCCATTATTTTTGAAGTCTTCATTGACCCAACAGCTAGTTTAAGTATCTATTTGTCATTCCACATAAATCATTGTTATGATGTATTGTGGCATTCAAACACAGACCCAATAAGAAGAACCTCAACCACACATGAGCACAAACTGGTACCAAACATAAAGTTGTGTACCCCTGCTGTACGGCGAAGATCCTCAGGTAAGGACATGTGATGCTGCCCTATGTTCGTCACACAGAAAACAGCCTCTCAGACAGTGATGTGCAAACTAAGAGCAATATCGATAGTTCCCTGATCTCTTAAAGAAGTTTGGCTTATATCTACGTATCTGTACAATGACCCAGCCTAAATTAATTCATTTTAAATAACTGGATATTCAGAGACATCAAATGAGATCTAAAAAGGTTTGCTCAAGAAGGTATTTCCACTGAGTTCAAGGTTATAGACTTTATTGGCAGGAATATAAATTAGGAATACTGGCAGGATCATAGAATAATGAAAAGGTCCTAAGCATTGTGTCTTAAAAGGAAACATTTCTTTTGAAGATTTCTTTAGATTTCCTGAAACAGTTACTAGCTCAAGTCACTGTTACAAACATGAAATGATGGCTTCACATAGAGTTTTTTAGTTCCATTTCTCTCCTTTTATGCAGGGAAAATCTATACTTAAAACATTAAAGGAATTGTATACAGAGAGGCACTATGCTTTCACAAGCACCAGCTGAGCCAACTGGTCATAATTAGAAGGCTGTAGTTGTGAAAAGATTGTAGGATTGATAGTCAGATAGAACAGAGCAAGAGACCACTCTTCTGCTCTACTTACATTATGGTTATGTTTGAAGACAGTGATGGGACAGTACGCAATTTGAGAGCATCGCAGAAGATATCCAGCCCTTGGCAGGTACACTTTGCTGGGACAGCACCAGCCACTGTGTGAGAACAAGAACATGGTTGTGGCAAAAGGTGGGATGGGTAGTGTAATGGGATGGGGAGAAAAGAAATCTAGTGTAAAAGAACAGTAAGCACAAAGACAGACATACCAGGCTGTGTTAAGCAGAAATTAAGGCACGTATTTTTATGTAATTGATTTGGACCTGGGAAGACCCCAACTTCAAATATAAAAGGACACCAAAAATTACGTTACCTCCTGACCTCTGTGAAAGAGCTTGTAAAGCTTTTGAGCTTTAGGCTTGATATACAGGAATCTGGCATGATACCAGGTTTTTTTTTGTGGCTCTTATTTAGATCATTCAGTCCTCTTATATTTTCTAGAATGAGCATAATTCTGTCCAGATGAAAATGGGATGAAAATGGATCAGGAAGTCTTTGCTCCCTTTCCCCCATCTCTGTGCTTTAAGTTAGTGCTCATAGTAGACAGTAGAGTTAGAAAATCCGTATGAAGGGACAAATGCCCATGGAAGTGGAGGGAGTTTGCAAGAATCGCTTGATGTACAAAGTGATTTGGAGGAATGTTGCCTTCATTTTACTCTGAAAGATGTGAGTTTTGTGGTCTTTCCAGCTGTATTAACATATACAGATATACATTGATATTGGCCTCCTAATTGGTATACGTTTGACACTTCTCTTACAGAAAATTAATAACTTTTAATGGAATGGAAATTAGCTTCAATGAATTTGTTTGTCTGAAAAGTTAATTCTGTTCTACTATAAATGAAACTGCACTATATTTCTCCTTCTGATAAGCATATTTGCTATGCATTTCTTTCTAGGAATCATCAGTAATAATCATGCAAATAATATCTATAATTACTTACAGCACTCAGGTGTCTTCGTCTGAAATGCATACAGAGATTTCAGTTTATTGAATTTGTCCTTTGTATGTTTATCAAACTGCACAGACCATCCATTGTTGTCTTCTAATAAAAAAAACCAACAAACAGAAGACACATTAGATTAGAAATTTAGTAATTTAGTTGCATCAGGTTTTTTTACCTCAATTTTTATCTCAATAACATGGTATTTCCAGACTATTAGATGACCTTATCTTTATACGGCTGTCTAATCACCAGTATGAGCTGCATAGAAGGAACAGCTTACTATACTTTCAACAGCAACAAGATTTTCTGTGACAGTTGCACCAAAAAACTATAGTCTTCCACTTCAGAACTCTCTGTCTACATAGGAGTCTAAAAAGGAGAGGCAATCCTATTTTCCTCTGCCTTAAACAGATGGGTTTGTCTCTTTCTTTGTCCAGGAAAGCTGAAAAGATTACTATGACTTTGACCACTTTTTCAGAGGGCTATCTCACACTGTAATTTCTTCCCTTTCACGCTGGAAGGGAGGGATGCCATCCAGAGGGACCTGGACAGGCTGGAGAGGTGGGCCCATGCCAACCTCATGAAGTTTAACCAGGCCAAGTGCAAGGTGCTGCACCTGGGTTATGGCAATGCCAGGCACAAATACAGACTGGGAGGAGAATGGATCGAGAGCAGCCCTGAGGAGAAGGACTTGGGAGTGATGGCGGAAGAGAGGCTCAACATGAGCCGGCAATGAGCCCTTGCGGCTCAGAAGGCCAACCGCGTCCTGGGCTGCATCAAGAGGAGCGTGGCCAGCAGGTCGAGGGAGGTGATTCTCCCCCGCTACTCTGCCCTGGTGAGACCCCACCTGGAGTACTGTGTCCAGTTCTGGAGTCCCCAACATAAGAAGGACATGGACCAGTTGGAGAGGGTCCAGAGGAGGGCCACGAAGATGATGAGAGGGCTGGAGCACCTTTCGTATGAGGACAGGCTGAGAGAGTTGGGGCTGTTCAGCCTGGAGAAGAGGAGGCTCCGGGGAGACCTGATAGCGGTCTTCCAGTACCTCAAGGGGGCCTACAGGAAAGATGGGGAGAGGCTGTTCAGTAGGGCCTGTTGTGATAGGACGAGGGGTAATGATTTTAAAATAGAGGGAGGTAGATTTAGATTGGGTATTAGGAAAAAGTTCTTCACAATACGGGTTGTAGAACACTGGACCAGGTTGCCCAGAGAGGTGGTAGAAGCCCCATCCCTGGAAACATTCAAGGATGAGGCTCTGAGCAACCTGATCTAGTTGGGGATGTCCCTGCTTCTTGCAGGGGGGTTGGACTAGATGACCTTTGAAGGTCCCTTCCAACTCTAGCCATTCTATGATTCTATGAATAGGTACCAGTTGTTTTCCAGAGCCGCAGTGCAGGAGGTGGGGGTCCCATAGCTCCTGCTGCCTGGCAGCAGCCTGGCCTCCCTCCCCGAAACCCTCTCTGTCACCTGCTGCTGCTCTCTCTAGCCCCAAAGACGAGGGACCCTCCTTCCCTGCAAATCAGAGGGAAACCTCCCTCCATATCCTCCTTCCTCCGTCACCCGTAGAGGTTACGTGTTATGACCAAATAGTCAAAATTTTTGTATTGACTTGCTACATTTTATTTAAATAGCAGGGAAGTGAATTATCTTTCCCTTTTCTGGCAATTAACAAGTTAAGGATAGAATACTGCTCTGCAGAATGCCACAGGGAAAATACATGGAAGTTGGAGAAAATACCGCCTTCAAGACTATGAAAAACTAATCAAGCTTTGACTGTCTTTTTTCAAAAGTGCAAACATAAGAGACATGATTTTTTTCTATAATGTAATTTTTGGCAAATATAGCCAGCTATACTATTTCTCTTTTTTTTTCAGAGAGATGATGAATAATTCTATTGCTCATTTGCCTGATAAACCTCTGTGCCGATATATGCCAAGACTAAACTGGCTGTAAGTCTACCTTATTTGACTAGAAAAATATTATCTTGTTGTCTTTGTATGGCACTTCCACACCACTTTTTCTAATGGGGCTCTGGGTCTTACAGAGTGCCTGCTGGGTCACTGCGGGGTTGCTGACCTGAAGTCATTAATTAAATGTGCAGAAACATTGTATGTCTGGTTCCCACTCTCTTCTGTACAGTCATGAAGTTCTGGTAGTATTTTTCTTTAATTACCTTAAAATAACTGCCTGAATTTATTTTCAGTGATTGATGTTTTATTTTTATATCCCAGAGACCTTGAAGGCAACTGTATCCATCATGTAAGAAATGTCACTTTCATCTCCTGCAACACTCTAACTGTACTGTAAGTAATAGGATATGCTAGCTAGCCAGAGTGAGAGGTGCTTGTGCTGAACAGTCAAGAGATTCATTATAGCTAATACAAAAGTTTCCTGAATATCATAGTTATTTAGATCTCAAGGAGATTAAATTAAAGTGCTTGGTTTTAAACGAGCGCTTTATAGAACAACCACTGTTTACATGTATAGCAAAGTTCAGCATTGATATAACCAACTAAACTTCACTGAAGGGATTTTGGCTGATATTAAGATCTAGAAATTTTCATTTTAAATTTTTACTTGGAAAAAGAGGCAAAAATCTCATAATAAAAAGCAGCAAATATACAAAATACGTAGCTCGTTTCTTCATGTTAAATAGTTCGATTGCCTGGTGGGTTGGCTGGCTCATGAATTTTAGAATTTTCTGCAAAGTTTCTTCAGTGATGATGTGATCATCTTCAGAAAATCGGTGCCACTTTTTGATAGATTAGTAGGCTTCACAGTACCTGTCACTTTCAGTTTTTAACTCTTGTGTGGTACCCTTATTCTTGGTTTCTCTTGCTTTTAAAATCTAAGTTGTTCATTTAAGGAGTAAGCTCAGTGGCAGATGAAATACAGGTGAAGAAGTTGCACGGCCATGTGCCTGTGTCTGAGATGTGGTTAGATCATGAGCCTTCCAGCCCACTTAATCTTCCTCCAGCCCTCAACCAATTTATACTGGCCTCCTATGCATATATATATATGTATATATATACACACACACACAAATAGATGTGTGTATAGGCAACAGAACTTATTTATCAAATGGTAAAATTGTAAGCTTCTAGATCTGATTAGCTTGTTAACTGAATTCGGCAAATATTTGAAGATGCAGAGAAAAAAGAATTTTGAAAGTTTATAAAAAGTTTTCTGCAAAACCAAACAGATTTCAAGAAGCAGCAACATGAGTTTGTTTTATTCTTTCAGGGTGATGAGACAAAATAAAATCAGCTCTTTAAATGAAAACAGCTTTTCTTCTCTTCAGATGTTAGATGAATTGTGAGTTTATTTCTTCTCTTACTTGTACAACACATCACAATTTATATTGCAAACATCAGTTAGGTTAAATTTCATACAGCATGCTCTGGAGATAGCACCCATCCTCTGGGTTGTTTTCTGTGTATTTAACAGGGAAGAAATAGCCAATAAAATACATACTCAGCAAGTATCAGTAATACCAGTTTTTTGCTCACAAGATCATTATGTTCCCTGAATAGAATTATACTAATTAATCTTAGATCACTACAGTGTCTTTTAGACTGGTTTGCCAGTTTCAGTCAGACTGAGACCTTTACTCCTCCATCCACAGTTATTAAGATCTATGTTTAGTGAAAGTAAGCACTCAGGGAGAGTGAAAAACTAAGAGAGAGATGTAGCACTGGCTAGCCCATGCAAGAAAATTCTGATCATGAAACAATAACTTAATTTCCTGGTAACCTATATAATAAACAATATTTGGCAAATAGAATAAACTGTGTTTCTTGAAATTGCAAAACTCTTTGGTAAAATTACTGAGCCTAGTAAGAACTTACTGTATCCTACCTGTGGCTGTTTCTGCAGAGATTTGGCTAGCAACAAGATTGAATCACTTCCTCCATATATATTTAAGGATCTAAAGGAGCTTTCACAACTGTAAGGATTCTTGATTATTATTGTGTATAACTGTATGTTACTCATTTGGTATGATGCTTCCAGTTATGAATGCTGGGAAAGAAAAGAGCACCATTGTTTGTATGCATCACTTAAGCTCTGCCTAAAAAATACTTATCCCAGAAGTAATTCTATGTAAAATCTTGCCCAGAATGGTTTTGTAAATGGTGTGTATTTTTATGTCCCAAAAGATAGCAAGTTCAAATTCTACCTTTTTTAGACCTTGTTAGTATATACAAAATCATGAGAAATTAATAGTTTGATGGGAATGTTTAATGTGATATCAGGATTTGGCTCTAAAAATAGATCATAAACATGTAAGAGAATCATACAGATGCTTTGTTTGCAACTTTGTTTTTTTTCCTGTGAAAGAATCCCAAAAAAAAAAAAAAAGCATAAGGTATTAGAAAACCAGAAAAACATTCTCTCTTTTTCCCCATAATGCATATATATGCAAATAGTCAAATGCTGCTGCTGGGAAGTCTCAGTCTTCCTCACGTGATCTGAAATAGGCACTCATAACAAAACTGAAGACCTCTCCAGAGGAGAGGAGGTAGTAGGTGAAATAAGTTATTTTTGTGCTTTTCCAGCATCCTTGGGATCTATCACAATACACTGCAGCAATCAAGTGTGTACAGCTGCATTTATTGGGTTTGTGAATTTTAGTTACAATATCAAAACGAAAACATTAGGAAAAGTTATAAGGAGAAGAAAAAGAAACTCTTGCACAGTGATAGCACCTAATGCTAATGTCTATTTTTACATTCCACTGCCTCTGTCTCTTCTTGAACTCACATAAGTGATTACAAAACCCCCAGATTTTGGCAACTACCAAAATAAATCGTAATTTATTTCTAAATGTGCAGTTCGGCTAGGTTCTTTTACTGGAAAGACAAGTCTGGGAAGTTTAATAACTAAATATTTCTATAGTCAAAACCTTTAAACATCAGGTTGGGGGAGGCAGTTGTGTGTGTATGTGTGCGTACATGGCGATAGCATGTCTGAGAAGCATTCGACTGCTCTTTCCACTGGCTTAGCTAGCTGAATAACACGAAATGAATGTTATCATTTGCAGTTGTGACTGCCAATTCTACGAGTCCTTCCCGCAGCAGTGGAAAAGCAAATGGGTTATGTAGTTTGACTTTATTTTTAAAACAACCTGAAAGGAAGCTGTACAAAGTTACTTATGTCTATGTTGTATTTACAGGAACCTTTCCTACAACCCAATCAAGAAAATACAAATAGATCAGTTTGATTTTCTAATTAAACTCAAATCCCTGTAAGTATCAAGTTTTTATATTTTAGCTATTTTTTTCAGGCTTATGCACATCTCCTCCAAAGAACATGATCCAGGATATGTTTTACAAGAAACTGCTTTTGAAATAGTTTATAGTTATGTTTATGTTCCTCAACAATTTAAGCCTGGAAAATAATTACTATTAACACTGAAATTTTCCTTCCTGAAAACACTAGTTTCATAATAGAATTTTTTTCCAACGAAAAGAGATCATAATTTCAGCTTAGTAAAGAACATTGTCTTTTCTGCTATTACAGAAGATTAATGCAACCCTAGTTTGACCTTGCACAATTTTTTCACATAAGGGTCATGTAAGGTCCAACTGGGGCTATTAATGCCATGGGCAGGTACTTCTGGAATATGTAAAGGTAGATATTTGAAAGGAATTTGGTATATGTAGAAGTTTGGGGACATATTTCTGTTCTTACAGAATCTACTACTAACACCATGAAAAGAACAATATAAACCAAGTACCATTCAGCTGCCGTATCAGGGGGGGACGACTTTTACAAACCTTTCTGAAGAGTTTAGGGTGAGTTTTTGTGGGTGCACTAACACAGCAGCTCTAACTTGAATTTTGCCAGCAAAGTTCTTCCTAAAACTGTGTGACAGTGCAGTGACAATCTTACAAAGCTGAAACTATCCTGCAGTAAATTTAAGTATATCTTTGCAGGCCACTGCACATCTGCAGTAACCAGCACGGTAGAGCACAGCATTGGTTCTTGTCAGTCATCATTTCAACATGGTTATGGAGATTAAAAAAGAGATGTCTCCTTGTGTAGAAGCATAATAGGAATTTATGATTTGACCCCTGCACAGTAACCAGCAGTGCACATGGCTTTGTTGATCAGTCCTGTTTCTTTACAATGATTTGGAATCCAGTGTTCAGATTCAATTAAATTTGGTAAATGGCTAATGATCTAAAAATACTAAATCTGCACAAGTTTCATTAGATTAAGCAGCTGAGCACAGAAAAGAATAATTACCTCTCTAACAGTCAGGCTACAATATATATTTTGTCTATTATTTAACACCAAAGTATTCATGACTGACCACAACCTTCCATATTTTTAAGTTGAGAAAGTTGTTAAATCTTGAGATAGATCTATAGGAAACTGTATGTTTCAGCAGTCAGTTTGTAGACCACGACTTGCCTCGTTCCTAGTTTAAAATAGTAAGAATAGTTGTGGAAAGCACACCCCAGGACACATTGCAGTGCTTAAATAAGACTTAGAAGTTTCTGTATTTGGGGCTTTATTCTTGTCTCCTAGCAAAACTGCCCACCAGCCCAAAGCAACTAACTGGTAAGACTGGTACTTTTCTCTCCTTTTGCCTAAATGTGCTCAGAACTCACGGGAATATTGCACTCAAAGCATCGAACAGTGAATTCAAACAAGGCTCCCCATAAGAAGAACCAAAGATCTCTGACTGGTGGCAATTTAGAATACACATTGCACATCCAACCAGTGGATGGGATGGACTAGAAGAATGCAGAAACTGAAGTTCTAAAAGAACAACTTACACAGTTACACTTTACTGATCTAGCACTGCAGAGGAAATAGTAGTACTATTTTCAATATATTAAAAAAAGGTGAAAATAAGAAACCCATCTATGACTCACAAGAAAGCCAGCGTTTTCCTTTACATGCCATGTTCTCTGTCCCAGCTTCCTGCTGCTCTTGACACTATGAAGACTGAATTCCTGCAGTGGTTTGTTTGTCTAGTAAAGCGCTCCCTAGGATAAAAAAACAGAAGAGACATGTAAAATATTACTATTGGAGCAACTTATTATTTTCCCAGAGATGAGGAAAGAACATTAATAGAACAATAGTTTGGAAGGGCAACATAATTACCAGAGATTGCACTGTTGAGAGCAGTAAAAGAGCCACCTTCGTGATTTTGGAAGGGCAGCAAGTTTATTAGAATTAACTGCAATAAATTTTATTCCATTTTAACTTTTATGCAGACTTTCTGTTCAAGTTTCAAAGTGATGGCAGATTAGATGCAATTAAAGTTCATCTCTAGTTACATATAATCATAGAAACACAATTAAACGCTCATAATGTTTTTTCTTTTACTACTGAGTTTCTATTGCCTTTCATTGAGAGTGTACTGTTTACAGCAGCTTGGAGGGCATTGAAATTGCAAACATCCAGAGAAGAATGTTCAGATCCCTTAGAAACCTTTCCCACATGTAAGTAGATTATTCCAGTTTCTTTTCTTTGGTCTGAATTTTACAATTTACAGAATACCGAATAATTAAAAACAAAAGTGTATGAAAAGCGACATGTGAGCGGTTGTAAAATTTGACAGTTTGTAATTAACTTTTCTTCTTTCAGAATGTGTTTTTTGAGTAGCTACTAGAGAGTTAGAATCATAGAATCATAGAATCATAGAATGGTTAGGGTTGGAAGGGACCTTCAAAGGTCATCTAGTCCAACCCCCATGCAAGAAGCAGGGACATCCCTGACTAGATCAGGTTGCTCAGAGCCTCATCCAGCCTGGCCTTGAACGTTTCCAGGGATGGGGCATCCACCACCTCTCTGGACAACCTGTTCCAGTGCTCTACAAC